>ML315702.1:0-14074 GCA_005239505.1 Nicotiana paniculata
CAGTTGGTCGGCTTTCATGGTTTTTCATTAATAGCCATTATGTTGCTCGGCTACAAGAAGATGGGAGATAAGTTTAGAATACTTTTTGAATCCCATCTCTCGATATTGCTGCTGCAGGAGCATATTCGAGGCATGACAAGTGGTGAAAGTTTTCTCCAACATATCATGATCAGTAATATTATCACCACATAATTTCAATTGGGAAATAATCCCGGACATAGCAGAATTATACTCACTGATAGATTTAAAATCTTGTAGCCTTAAATGAGTCTAGTCATAATGTGCCTGTGGAAGAACGACCATCTTCAGGTGGTCATATCTATCTTTCAAAATTTTCCACAGTATGACTGGATCTTTAACAGTGAGATATTCCATTGTTAAGCCTTCATCAAGGTGATGGCGTAGGAATATCATGGCTTTGGCACGATCTTGGTTTGATGCTTGAGTTTTGTCTTTGATGGTGTCTGCCAGACCCATCGCATCAAGATGAATTTCAACATCAAGCACCCAAGACATGTAGCTTTTGCCCGATATATCCAGGGCTACAAATTCAAGTTTAGAAAGATTTGGCATTATTTAGAAAAGGAAAGTTCGTACCTTTGATAATTTCAAAGTATTTGCTCGAGATGGCAGAGTCTCGTACTGATAACGTGTTATAAAATAACGACTGTAAAGTAAATAAACTAAAGACAAGTGTAGAGAGAAACTGATATATTATTGAACTTTCAAACTGATGTACATAATGAACTGAAATCTCCTCTATTTATAGAAGAAGGAAGCTGTTGTGTAAGCTGCTATTGCAAGTTGCTGTGTAAGGTGCTACTGTACCAGATGTAGATAATCTTCTTCCAGGGGTAATGTTTATCCATAACGGAGTACCAAAATAATAAGCTTCTTTAGGAGGCTTATTTCCAATAGAGTACTAAATAGATAAACATATTTACGACAGTGTCCCATATGGATAAGCTTCTTCAGGAAGCTTATTTACAACGGAGTACTAAATGAACATCTATTATATAATATATATTTATAACACTTTGGTCCTAACTCAATTTTAAAAGAATATATGCTAAATTTGAATATTTTCTTAACATGGTGTAAAACTAGCAGATGTCCTGATTCAAATCTTATTGCCACCTTTTATCAGAAAGAATTTTCAGTGCTTTGCCCATGAAAGAAAACCATGCAGGCATACGAGAGAGTGTTTTGATTACTTTATTGTTTCAATTTGTTTGAATCTTTTTGGAGTATGAGGGTCAAATTGACTAATTTTAAATGTGATTTCAAACATGAATTCTTTAAATTTCTTGAAATATAGTTTACATATTTAGAAATTACATAAAAATTATTACAAGTCACAATATATAACAATTAAAAAAATTTAAAAATTATTTACAAAAACATGGTCAAACAAAATCTTGTTTGATTCTCCAAAATAATAAGCTAGCGTCTGATCATAGATTCCCAAATTTATTTTGAAAAATCTGTTTTGGGTGAAGTTTGGCTTGAAGATGAAAATGTGTTTTCAAAACATATTTTTCAAATTTATTTTTGAAAAACATGTGTATTATGAGGGATTTAGCTGGTTTTGAGATTCTGCCAAAATATAAGTAAAATTTATAGTCAAACATATATTTGCTAAATAAAACTCAAATTTATTCAAAATCTATAAGCAAACTGTATGCTCATTCTTTTTGAAAAGAAGATAGTATTAATTATTCTCACCGTGGCTCCAAGTGTGTATATCTACAGTACTTTTAGCTCTCTTGTCTTTGTCAGACCAAACCGTGTAACTTCTCTCACAATTTTCAGCTCTTCTCTATATATTTGGTCTTATGTTTATTAAGCAAATTAAACTTGTATTTAATTAATTTTTTTCATTGTTATTGTGATTATTGTTGTAATTATATTATAAGTACTGAATTGAGTATTGCAGCTTCTTCTTGTCTAAATTCCTGTAGTGTGATTGGATATAAGAGTTTAAGAGTTCTAAAATTTGTGTTTTTTAAATATGTAATAATATTTGTGTGATTAAGAGTTAAATAAAAATTTAAATTAAATTATTTCTATACACTTTAAAAGAGAGCATTCTTTATGGAACGGACATAAGGAAATGACTTAATTTGTATATACACTAATAACAATATATAGATCTTTTTTAGTCTATTTGTGAATTTTAATCAGTTATAAAAGATTATTTACCATTTTTACCAGAATGGCAATAATGCTATTCAAAACATTTATCTTGAATTATTTAATAAATAACCCAACCGTCAGCGCATATATAAGTTAAACTTTGAAGAAGTTAGTGAATGTTTTCTCTGTAAACCACGTTTAAATACACTTTCTTAAAGATTCTCATATTATTTTCAATCCAAATGCTGTGGACATATTCTGTGTATATCAGCTTGAAGATCTGCAAAGCTTGAGACTTCCCTTTTGATCTTCTTCTCCTAGCAGTTGTATGTATAAATTAATATTGGATTGAACTTCTTCTGGTGTAGACCTTGCTTCCATAATCTTCCTGATCATCCAACATCTATGCCTCCTGTTCAGGTATTGCCACAGAGATCATTGGCTAGCCTTTGATGTAATTAATGATCCATAGTTTATCTTGCTTATATGCTAGATCCCAACAAGTTTTTGCTTATATGCTAGAATTCGTTCTACTTTTTGGGGCACATCTTTTATCCCAATCAACCAAAACTTTCTTGATGATGGTATGCATCAACAAGTTTTAAGACTTTAGCAGGTAGTATCTCGACGAAAAAAAGGAAAAGCAAGTACATCCTTAACGGCCTCTATTCGTGACGTGAACGGCCGCTTTCTTGGAACTAATTCATAGGTACTTTCCATTAGTTAGACTTCACGCACTATATAAACAAATAGTTAAAGCGTGCGAATATGTACAAACAGTTGGGCCAGTAAACTTGCACACTAAATAAGATATATCGTTTGGTCAAGTTAGAGTTCTTCCTGCATATATTATGATAGGGATTTAATTACCTTTAGTAACAAACTTTTGAATATTTTGACCCTTTGTAAAATTGACTGCCCATGAAAGATTACGTCAAAGTGAAATAGTATATTAAATGATTTCTGTATCTATATTTTATAAAAACATGATATGAGCAGTACATCTTACGGGGTAGGGGTTGGTCGGTAGGGAGGGGGTGATGGTGGGAAGATGTTTGGAAAATGACTTGTCTTCTCGTGCCACAGAAGTTAGTTTCCAGAAAATAGAGAAAAATGTGTTCTTAGGAAAAACAATATTTAAACTAACCAAATTTAAAAAAATCAAAGAAAAATATTTCCTTAATACCTAAAACTCGTACTTTTAATTAACTTCCCTTCAATGTCCTATTGAATTCTACCTACAACATTGAAGTAAAAGAATTCATGAGATTTAAAGAACGGCCAACTTGACATCTAATTATCTAATTTCACCAGTATTTTAGATATTAAAGAAAATGCGAGAGTGAGACGAAACATGGATTGATGTTAGAAGTGGTACATACAAAGTTTGGTTAGATTCAGTCTTCATATGTGGATGGCAGTGAAATGATAAATATTTCTTCATTTTTAATTATAGATTTCGAGTTCAATTTCTGAATATATATAAAATTGTCGTTGTTAGTGTTGGTCTTTAAGCTTAGTCTAACTTAATTTTAAGTTTGGTATAGCTTAAAGAAAGTGAATGGAAAATGGTAGGAAAAGAAATGTAGGGAAGTGAAATTTTGAATTAGTTTACTTTGTCCCTCATTGGAAGAAGGAAAGAAAATCTATGTGTATATATAGAGAAGCTCTTCTTCTAGCTCTTAAAGAGTTGAGAAGAAGGCAAGCCTCGCGCCGTCGTCGTTGTTTGCTCGGCTCGGCTTTGGCTTCGGTCAAAGATTGATTGATTAATCTTTTTGGATAAAATTCTTTTCAAATTATTTAATTAATTAATGGAAAAGTTTCGAAGAGCTAGGTTCAATATTGTTATGTTTATTTGTTTAACAGTAAGGATGAAGCAATTGAAGCATTTAAACAATACAAGAATGAAGTAGAGAATCAATTGAACAAAAAGATCAAAATGATTAGAAGTAATAGAGGTGGAGAATATGAATATGCGTTTGCAGAAATATGTTCGGAATATGGAATTATCCATCAAACTACTGCACCTTACACACCTCAATCCAACAGAATTGCAGAAAGGAAAAATCGGACATTAAAGGAAATGATGAATTCTTTACTAATAAGTTCCGGATTACCGCGGAGTTTGTGTGGGGAAGCTATCCTTACAGCTAACCGAATACTCAATAGAGTACCCCACAACAAAACGCAATCTATTCCATATGAAAAATGGAAAGGTAGAAAACCCAACTTGAAATATTTCAAAGTGTGGGGTGTCTAAGGTACAAGTTCCTTTACCTAAAAGGGTTAAAATCGGACCAAAAATAGTAGATTGTTTTTTCATTGGATATGCTACAAACAGTAAAGCATGTCGATTTTTGGTCCATAAATCCGATAATCCCGAGATTCATATTAATACGGTAATGGAATCAGATAATGCTGAATTCTTTAAAAGCATTTATCCGTATAAAACTGAATGCGAGTCGTTAAGTGAAAGACCTAAACGACCTCGGGAAGAACCAAAGGAAAATACTCCAAGTGTAGAAGATCCAAGGCGCAGCAAACGTCAAAGAACATCTACTTCCTTTGGACCAGATTTTGTGACATTCTTGCTTGAAAATGATCTTCAAACTTTTAAAGCAGCTATGTCGTCTTCTGATTCAGCATTTTGGAAAGAGGCAGTCAATAGTGAGATTCAATCAATTTTGGATAACCATACATGAGAATTGGTTGATCTTCCTCCTGGAAATCAGTCTTTAGGTTCGAAATGGATCTTTAAACGGAAAATGAAAGTTGATGGCACTATTGACAAATATAAGGCAAGACTTCTTGTCAAAGGTTATAGACAAAAGGAAGGCATTGGTTACTTTGACACTTACTCGCTAGTAACGAGGATAACATCTATTAGGATGTTAGTGGCATTAGCGGCCGTGTATGGTTTTGAAATCCATCAAATGGATGTTAAAACAACTTTCTTAAATGGAGAATTGGAGGAAGAGATTTACATGGAACAACCTGAGGGTTTTGTGGTTCCTGGTAAAGAAAAGAAAGTGTGCAAACTTGTTAAGTCGCTTTATGGACTTAAACAAACACCCAAACAATGGCATACCAAATTTGATCGAACAATATTGGCAAGTGGGTTTAAAATCAACGAGTGCGACAAATATGTTTACATTAAAAACGCTCCAGGTCATGAAGTCATTGTTTGTTTATATGTTAATGACATGTTGATAATGAGCAAAAGCATGTCAGATATACATGCTACAAAGCGCATGTTGGCTAGCAAATTCGACATGAAAGACTTATGAGTTGCTGATTTGATCTTAAGAATCAGAATTCACAAGACTCCACAAGGTCTATTATCACAGTCTCACTACATTGAAAAGGTACTTGACAAGTTCAAGTATTTAGATTTCAAAATTGCCAAGACTCCAATTGACGCGAGTTGCACTTCAAAAGAATGAAGGTGAAAGTGACTCACAACTGGACTATGCAAGAGTATTGGGAATTTTGATGTATATCATGAATTGCACGCGACCAGATATAGCATGTGCTATTAGCAAACTGAGTCGATTTACAAGTAATCCCAATTACATACATTGGATGTCAATAAAACGAGTTTTTGGGTATCTGAAACATACCCAAAACTATGCTTTGAATTATAACAAATATCCCTCCGTGATCGAGGGATATAATGATGCAAATTGGATCACCGTATCATCTGAAGTTAAATCCACGAGTGGATATGTTTTCCCAATTGGGGGTGGAGCAGTGTCTTGGAAATCATCCAAACAAACGTGCATCGCCCGTTCTACAATGGAATCTGAATTCATANATATTCCATTTTGGCCCAAACCTTTGGCACCTATTTGTATACATTGTGATAGTCAAGCGGCAATAGGTAGGTCAGGGCAGAGAGCGTTATGTATAATGGAAAATCTCGTCATATACGAAGGAGACATAATACCGTTAGACAACTACTCTCTAGTGGTGTTATCACAATTGACTACGTAAAGTCAAGAGATAACGTGTCGGATCCACTTACAAAAGGCCTATCTAGAGAGGCAGTTGAAAGATCATCAAAGGGAATGGGGTTAAGGCCTAGGACAAGTCATCATGGCGGTAACTCTACCTAGAAGACTGGAGATCCCAAGAGCTAGGTTCAAAGAGATCAAACAGAGTTATGAATGATGGTTCAACATTGTCAAATAACTCAACCCAGGTAAAGCATTAAGGCTTTTGGATGAGTCAATAAAGCTTAAAGCTTTTTAATGATTTTCTAAGTCTGACAGGATATGACCAGATAGTGTGTCTTTAGGATTACACGTTTAGGAATCACCTATGTGAGTGTGAAGTGTAAGCCGCTTCAAGGGGAACAAAAGTAAAGGCTCATTCTCTAAGCACTCATGAAACCAGGCGGTGTTCATGGCTGAAACGAACACAACCGTGAGAACCATAGATTTTTAAGGATTGATCGTGTGATTTATGTTGTCTAGGTATACAATAAAGCTCACCGATTGACCGAGTATATACGATATAAGTTCACTACGGAAAGTTCAAAGGGAAACCTACTTATCCAGATGCAATTAATTCTTGCATGTAAAACACACACACGTCCGTGCATTCCTTTATTTTATAGCCATTCCCCATTCATGTGGGGGTTGTTGGTCTTTAAGCTTAGTGTAGCTTAATTTTAAGCTTGGTGTAGCTTAAAGAGAGTGAATGAAAAATAGTGGAAAAAAAATGGAGGGAAGTGAAATTTTGAATTAGTGCACTTTGTCCCTTATTGGAAGAAGGAAAGAAAATCTATGTGTATATATAGAGAAGCTCTTTTTCTAGCTCTTAAAAATTTGAGAAGAAGGCAAGCCTCGCGTCGTCGCTCGCTCGCTCGGCTTCGACTTTGGCTTCGGATTTGGTCAAAGATCGATTGATTGATCAATCTTTTTGGACAAAATTCTTTTCAAATTATTTAATTAATTAATTTAACAAATCCGGAATGACCCGCGACCCGGCCTGGTCCGACCCATTTTCTTTCCCGGAAGGATTCACACATGTTCCAACAACTATGGCTGTTCTGAAAGGTTGCAAAACCTTTTCAGAAATAGTACGGAATTGGATATAAATATACCTTGAATCCCAGAATTTTTACTTACTAAATTTTCTGATCTTCTTCTTCTTCTTCTGCACAAAATATTCCAGTATGTTTTACAGCCTTCGAGTGGTTCGTTGTTCACCTGCGCTTTTGGTACCAACACTCCAGTGAGTTAAATCGTTCTATCTGGGAGAATATATTTCAAAACCTCGGGTATTTGAGGGGAATAATTTCCTTAACGACACACTGTGTATTTAGTGGGCTCGGTTTATTCGTATATTATTTTTCCATAAGGGAAGCTAAGGACGCCTGAACTAGCGCGCCCGCGCTCAGCACGCGCTAGTTGTCGCGCTAGTCAGGTTTCTCACTGTCTCTGATAAATTCCACTAGCGCGGCCTCGCTAGTGAGGTTTCTCACTGTTTCTGTATTTTTCAGAAAAATTTATTGTTTTATTTTACAGCAAATACAGATTACTAACAGTTAAAAAATATTTTACCTCTCAATATGAAACTTTCTGGCGCGAATCCAGATTTAGAAACTCCAATACGGATACTGAAGATCAGATGAAAAATTTGTATATAAAAAAGGATTAAATATCAGATATTCAGGAGCCCTTTTTTTGGAACTCAAATTCAAATATATGGACCACAAACCTACACTTGTCATACTTTGTAACTGATGTAGTCTTCAAGACTAGCATAAATAGGTATATATATAGCATAAAGAATACTTGTCACATCAATTTTTTTTCTTTTTCAAACTTAAGATAGCAGCTAACAACACAAATGTATGAAAAAGAAAATGTATTGGTACTTTGAAATGGCATTCGAGGTGTTTCTATTGCTTGTTCATGATCACTGTTAGCATCAGGGACCTATTGCTAATATTAGTTCCTCTTAATATATAATGCTGAAAGAGGCGACAAATATTGTGATACGTTTAAAAAGGCCAGCGTCAAGGTATGTGAGGCTAACTCTCTATATTTAAGAATGTTTATGATTCTCCCTATGTCTCATTCTTATAACTATTACGAATTTCCTCAGAAAGTAATTATTTACCTTAGTTCCATGAATAGTTGTAGAACTTCTATTCTGTAGATGACGTGGTTTCATTATTCATTCAATATCTCATGAGTTTCAGTTATGACAGATCATTCTATTATGAATACATGTCCCAGTTTAGTCCTATTCAACATTCCAATATCATGTAACTCAGTATGATTCAGTATTTCACAATCATGTATTGCAGTATGATTCTCAGTTCCTTATTTTAAATCCTGAATGCTGAACACATGTACTTGGGCCCGAGGCCGCAGTTTGTGCACTATATATATAAAGGCCTTAGGCTGTATTTTATTTATTCAGATAAAAGGTAGTTCATCATTCAAAAGAGGGAGTATTCATATCCTTATTTTCTTTGTTCAGTTCGGTTTGTTAGTTATCAATTCTCAGTTCTCAGTTCTCAGTTTCAATTTCAGTCTTCTTTAGAGGCTCCGTAGACTATAGTCCAGCCAGTGAGATGTTAACATGCTTTTATGTGTTAGACTTGTTGGTTACTCGTTTATACTTGCAGACTTTTCAATACTTTCCGCATTTATGATATTTCAATCAAATCTTTAGTATATCAGCATGTTGCATGTTTATATTCAGCATACAGTTATACCATATTGATTCAGCCATCCAATTGGTTCGCTCAGTCACATACAATTAGGCATCGAGTGTTGTGTTTTCGAAGCGTGACATTTTTTTGATTGAGTTATGCACAATATCTATTTTTTTAACATGGTAGAGAGAAAATAGCGATCCTGATTCAAGTCTCGATCGCTACCATCAAAAAGATTTTTCAATGCTTGACCCATGAAAAACAATCAAACACACACGTAAAAGGGTGTGATTTTATAATTGATAAAAGTCTACCCTCTTACTTAAACTTTTAAATAAGATGCTCACCCAAATAATAAGAGTCATTTAGAACAAAGAATGAAATAATTTTAGTGCCAAATAGCAAAGACCAAATTAAGGATCAAGTGTGTAGTGTGAATAACAGTTTTAGCTTTTCTTTATTATGTTTGCCTGGCCAAACCGTGTAACTTCTCTCACAATTTTCAGCTCTTTCTACCTCTATATAAGACACCCGTTCCCTTCCCTTCCCTTCCCACATTAACACACAAGATCCAACTCTCAAACTTAGTCGGCCATGAAAACACAACATTGGTCACTATTAAAGACACTCATGAAAAATGCAGCCAAGAAGATAGCTTTTCTACTTAGCTCTAATTACATGCAGAAATGGAAATTAACTTCAAAAATCCTTAGCTTTCGAAGGAAGCATCCTATAAGATTGTTCAACAAGTGTAAGAGCAGCTCCTTATACGATGTAATTGAACAACATGACTGTCCTTCTATACGTTGTATTCAAAGAATCAGAAGTACTGGGGCTCGGGATAATGTCAGCAATGAGGATAACGATGATGAAAATGACATTGATCGAAGATCGGAGGTGTTTATTGCTAATTTTAGAAGACAACTTAGATTGGAAAGACAGATTTCGTTGGAGCTTCGGTACTGTACATGATCATGAAGATTTCTTGTTGAGCAAGTAATCGACTGTTTAAGACTTTTTGGAGAATATAATTTGTTATTTATTTATTTATTTTGTTTAATTAAAACTTTCTTTATGAGTTCTGCGGCCAAAATAATAAATATTCATATAAATGTAGGTCTTAAGTTTCTTGAACAAACTGCTGTTTAATTAAATTTTTCCTTTGTTATTGTCATGATCATGATTACTGTAATTATAAGTACCGAATTGCTCCTCTTTGGTTAACACAAGAAATGAAAAGAAAAAGGAATTCGTCACTATAATATAAATATTGACTGATAGTAGACTAGGTTCAAACTTTAATTTCCTTTATACAAAAGTGAAAACTTTGTCCTTAGAGCCCAAAATTAATAGCTTAATTATAATGTTGTTATTGTGGGACAATGGACCATATATCCAACCTGCGAATTCCTTGTTTGAAGTGGGACCAAATGAATGTTTGGTCCTTGGAACCCAAGTTTAGTAAGATCAACACCATGCTTAAAGCTATACCAAGTGATATTTTGCCTATAGGATTAAGAGTCTGTTTGGATGGGCTTAAAAGCTGGTCAAATTAGTTTTAAGCACTTTTCAAACTTTGGAAGTATTTGGCAATCAAAAAAAGGGTTTAAAGAAAGTTAAAATCAGCTTAAAAAAGCCAAAACCAACAAGTTTGGTAAACCCATTTTTTTCGAAAATGGCTTAAAAGCCATATTAGTTTGACCAAGGATATTACATTCTTATCCCTTATAATTTTTTCTAATCCCGAAATGACCCCTCAGTAGAAAACCTACAAAACATACTGTTTCTTTTCTCTATTGTTCATCACCTCTTCTTTCTTCTTCCTCTTCTTCCATAACTCTCCCCAACTTCAGCTCCAATTTGACAGCCTCTTCAATTCAGTAAGTTATCTTTCTGTTGAATTTCAATTACTAGTAAACATTATTATGGTTTTGTGTGTAAACCGTCAGTTATATTGCTTCTTATTTAGACGTTGTGATTGTATCATTAAACTTTTATCAAAGTAAAGCTTCTATTTGTTGATACAAGTATTGTTAAGCTTTGGTTAAGCTTACTATTGTTAAGCTTTCTTTTACTTTATGTTTGTTTAACTTCAGTTAAGTTTATGTTTAGAAAGCTTCAGTTAACTTTATGTGTTCATTTTTCAGTAAAATGGAGAGTTCAAACTCTAGTGACATAGTAGATTCTTATCCAAGTTATTCTTCAGACGATGAAGATGAAGAAGAACTGGAGGAAAACAGAGGAAACAAGATGAGAAGGAATGGAATTGACGACTTTATGTCAAATAGCAGGTAAATTAATTTTGATGTATTACAAAAAATTCCTATGCAAGGAACCTTGTCGTACATCTAGTCGCTCTGGAAATGTATTTATTCAAGAGATATTAAGAGGAAACGAGACTCGTTGTTATAAAATTTTTTGATTGAGGAATCGGTGTTTGCTGATCTATCGAATGACTTAACAAAAAAGTATGGGCTTAAACCCACACGTGGAATGTCTATACACGAGATGTTAGGCATGTTCTTGATGACTTGTGCAAAAGCTGGAAATCGATTGATACAGGAAATCATTCAAAATTCGGGAGAAACAATTCATAGACACTTTTATAATGTTTTAAAGGCCATTTGTGAGCTTGCTAGAGATATAATTAGACCACATCAGAATTATAATGATGGTGCAGGAGCTCACAAACCATGTAATAGTCGATATCTCCCTTTCTTTAGAGTAAGTAATATTTTTACATAATTCATTTTTATTAAACTTATAACTTAACTTTTATAAGTATTACTAACTTAAGTTAAATTTATACTTGTAAATATGCGTAGGATTGTATTGGAGCACTTGATGGCACACATGTTAAAGCAAGATTACCGCAAGGTCAAGAGATACCATATATTGGACATAAAGACTATCCGACTCAAAATATTCTTGCTGTCGTAGATTTTAATATGTGTTTTACATTTGCATGGGCTGGTTGGGAAAGAGCAGCTCATGATAGTTGTATATTTGGTGACGCCCTTCGTAGACCAGAACTCAACTTTCCACGTCCAATTGGAAATAAATATTATCTAGTTGATGCAGGATATCCACATATGAAGGGATATATGGCTCCATACAAAGGAGATAATGTGAGATATCACCTAGCACAATTCCGTCGCGGTGCAACAAGGCAACTGCCAGAACCAAGAGGGAGAATTGAAAAATTTAACTATTTGCATTCTTCTTGTAGAAATATTGTAGAGCGCACATTTGGGGTTTGGAAAGCAAGATGGTATATTTTGCGAGACATGCCTTTCTATCCCATTGACACTCAAAGAGACATCGTACTTGCTACTATGGCCATTCATAAATATATTAGAAAGAAATGCGATATGGATGATGCATTCCGAGCAGTTGAGAATGAGAGGTATGTTCCATCTGTTGATCCTGATGTTGGTACATCTTTGAGAGCTAATAACAATATAAATGTGGAAAATGTGGAAGAGCAAAGTGATCTTGTTTGGATGGGTCTTCGTGATTTGATTGCTAATGAAATTTGTGAAGCTTGATACTTGTAGTTGTATAAATCTTTTAAAACACTAATATTTATCAAAGTCAGTGCCTACTGTACGTATTGCCGAGAATGGAACATGTTTTCTAATATTTGAACTTGTTGTATCAACAATGTATGGTTCTTTGGAAAATTAAAATAGTACTTCCTAGTGGATAAACCTATAAGTAAAAAAAATTACATTTCATGGTATTGGGCATAAATAATTCATACTTATATCTTTTGAATTACATTTGATTTAATAGTGTTCTTGGCTACCATGCAATAATGTTTCAGAATTATATTATATTCATACACGTGACATTGACTATTAGGTCTATATATGTAATTTTTGACGTTAACTAATTGAAACTTATTAATTTACATTCCAATTGAAAAATGTTATTTTGTTTCAATCTCTTGAAATATGCATATAATTAAGTGGTTGAAATTAGAACGATTGAAATTAAAAAATAGTAATACTTGATTTGCTGGAATTTAAGAGCAGTAGGAACAAAATATTTTTCTTTCCCTTTTGTACAAACTAAAAGTGAGCGTTCAAAAATTATATTTGTAAAAACTTCTTAAGTAATCATTTAAATTAAAATTAAATTAAAATATAAATTATTTTTTATTTGCATTAATTATATGAATCAAATATATTGTAGTAATGAGCTCCTTTATAATGTTAATAGCTTTAAGGATATTTCTGTCTTTTTAACAGAAAAAGTTCTTACCAGCACTTGTTTACCAAACACTTCAACAACTTTTTTTAAGTTTCAGTACTTTTATCCAAACAAGTAACTGCTTATTTATAAAATAAGTTTCAATACTTAAAAATTGTTTTTAAGCACTTGTGCTTAAAAGCTATTTTTTTCCGGCTAATCCAAACGGGCTCTAATAATAAGATCTCATATTACGTGTTAGAATGTCCTACATTGGTCGAAGATATTATCAATCCTTGTATCTTTATATGGTCTTTGGACAATTTTCAATCTTATGAGTTATAATTTAGAGTTGAGTTGGGTGAGAGGTTCATTTTCTTTGTCACAAGCTGATGTACCGAATATTACTTGATAAAATGTGATGCTGTCTCTTTGTGTGGTCTAAAAGTCTGAGGCGGATGTAGCGTTTCAACAACAAGTTCAACTGAACCTATAATTTTTTATGTGGAGTAAAAATTTATATGTAAAAATTTATTAAAATTTCAAAAACATTAGATATGAACCTATAACTTTAAAGAGACTTTTATATTCCTATACACTATATGAAACTATATTACCCTTCCTACTCAAGTTTTACTATAATTACATTTTATATACCCGATTACCATTTATATACATTTTAAGAGAATTAATGATAATAATTAGTATCCTAAAATCACTCTAACATATTTTCCACTACCCNATTTGAATTTGGATTTTCAAAAAACTTTATTTGTTTGACCTGGGTGTTATTGCAAAGAATTGGATATTCTCTCTATGTCTCTCTCTATCTCTCAATCCCTAATTTCAGTAATGTAAATAAATGAAAAGAGAGTAGCAATTCCACCATTGACAACCATTAAAAAGCTCTGAAGCTTTGAATTCGAATTTGAATTTTCAAAAATCATTATTTGTTTGGATTGGGTGTTGCAAAAAATTGAGAATATGATTTGGAGTTTGTATCTCAACTTTGAGGGTGTTTTGGTGAAGATTAGACTTGATTTTGGCTGAATTTTAGATTGAAACTCGAAG
>ML315706.1:0-44465 GCA_005239505.1 Nicotiana paniculata
TCAGCCCTAACGCCAGGGTAGGGCTGGCGTTTCAGCCCTAACGCCTGGCTAACGCCAGGTAGGTCAGGTTGTTTGGCTCTGTCGCCCGGCTATCGCCCGAGTGTCTCCTTTCGCATATTTTTCGACGTATTTGCATCATTTTAGCTCCGTTTCCATCTCCACTTCACCTACACATAAAATAAACTCCATTAAGCACATAACAAGTGTAATTTTATCATTAATGCGCATAAANTAATACTAATTGCTTGTTAGCCTCATGATCTCCCCCATTTTTGTGCACTACCCCAACATTATCAGCAACTTGAATTTGCTTCTGCACCACAGTAGCAGTTTCATTCCAACATCTTCAACTTCCAGCACTGCAAACTTGTTTCCCATCTGCACCTGTTGCATGTCTCCTTGATTAACTGGAATTATTTCTTTTCCAGTAGTTCTTTGATCATCCTTCTAAATAACAACCTTCTTAGTTCGATTATCTCGCACCTCTTTCCATTGCTCCTTTCCATTACCATTCACATTGCCCACAACTTTGCCACTCGGCAAAATCATTAACGGCCCATTTTGATTTGAACTATTTGGGATGGTAGTCAATTCACCTTGCTTCACAGCCTCATTCCCAGCATGTTGATCAGCAAACTTATTCTCCATTAGCTCAGGATGAATCCTCCAACACTCAATCATCTCATGGCCTTGTAATTTGCATTCTCTACAATATTTGGTAGGTAATCATATTTAATGGTCACCCAATCTGTCCGCACCACTCCAGTTGCCTCATTCTCTATGTCCATTTGCACCTTCTTAGGTAAGTCATTCAACATATCAACAAGAACTTTCACTCACGCACAACTCCGCCTCGTTTTATTAGTTGTAGCCATATCCAGATGAAGCGGCTTACCCACAACTGAAGCCAACGAAAATAGACACTCCTTCACGAAAAAGGTTGACAATAAATTTGGAAACAAAATCCATGCCATTACCTTTGAAGTTTCCTCCCCGGCCTTGAATTTCGCATCATAAATCAAAGTTCATAATTGGTATTCACGACCTGCTTTGTCTTTCACATAATACACACTCTTCGACGTAAACTCAATGAAATCTTTCCATAACGTCAGTCGTATTAAGACATGTCTGTCGCGAACGAATCCGATATTACACTCTCCTTAAATTCCACATTGAAGCGGCACAATTCGACGTAATTCATTGAGCTCCGGCCATCCATACGAAAATTTGCAGACTACTGCGTATTGCAAACCTTCGATCGCGTTCATTCGGTCAACCTCTGCTTCTGTGAATTTTACCATAGGTTTTCCTTGAAGCATAACTCGTCGACGCACTGGTATAGGCTCAACAGAACATTGTTTTGCCGTATTTCCATGCACTACTGAATTTATCGTGGATGGCTTCAGTAGTTTTGAGTAGTCTAATGGATTGGGTGTTGGTGTATTGTTGTTAGGTACAGTAGGGGACACTTGGGAGGGCTGAACATCCATGGGAGGAGGCTGGTCGCTGGTCGGTGAAGCCATGAAAGAGCTGCGATGGCAGTACGCGTTTTCTTCAAAAATTGCCTAATCGCCAGAGCTATTTTCCCAAGCGTGGGTTTTTTTTTGGGTTTAGGGTTTTTTTTCTTTGGCTAGTTTTCATTTTGTATAAGAAATAAAAAACAAAGTACAATGTTGTCCTACAAGGAGTATGGGAAGCGGGCTGGTCCCCGAAAATGCCCCGCACGTAAGTTCCTTTGTCGTTGGGGAAAAAAAGAGATCTTTTTTTTTTAGATTCGAAATTCTTCATTTTTTTATCCCAATTTCCCACTCTTTCTGTGAGGCAAAACCTCACCACACTACACTACACTTCGACACAAGAGAAGAGGACCGGGCTTCATCTATCTGGTGTTTCATCCATTTTAGGTGGACTGTAAAACTTTGAAAAATACATATGTCCTATTATCAAATTTGGGTTTGAAGGCCCAAACATGATATCACATAGAGATAAGCTATAAGCGTAAGCAAAATGGACCAAAACTAAAACTAGCCTAAAAAAACTCGAAATGAGACCATAAAATGGTCAAATTTCCATTGCCCATCCTTGCCTTTTGCATGAAGAGCCTATGTTGAAAACATAGCCTCTTTCCGTATCATTTGAAGCTGCCTTCCTCTGATTATGTTTCCTCTTACTAGTTCCTCTCTTGTGCTATGAGTAGTGTAATCTACATGTGATTTACACCATGTTACCCTTGGTAAGACCTGAGTAACAGGTACCATTGTGGAGCACTAGTGCACTGCCCATGACTTTGGCATTACAGTGTTTTTGCTCCCTATTTTGGACGTCTTCCTTTGCACATTTTTTGTCCCCATTGGTCGAGTGTATTCCTGAAATGTCGTATAATTGAGCCATGTGTGGGTGATATCCCTTGTTGAACCCAAATTATCCGTGTGAAGCTTCCAAATGAGTCCTGCTGAAAATATGGACCTTGTAGCTAGGCTATTTTGTATTCCATTTTTGTTAGTTGTCCCTATCTCCTGAGGTGAATCCCTGTCATGATGAGGTAGCTCATGCATTGTATGTAATGTTTGTACTGGGAATTTTTCCCATATATGAGCTAGATTGCCCATAATAAATCCCCAATACTAGTGCATTGCAATGCATGTGCTATAGTTTCTCCAGTGTTGCCTTCTCATGCTTGTGCTTGTCATCTTTCCTCCTTCAAGGGAATGAGCACAAAGTGCTAATACCATCCATAGAAATCGTAGTGAATGATAAGGCATGAGTACAATAACATTTCCTGCAAAAAAGAACACAAAGTTAGTGAAAACAAGGATCAACATCATCTCCTCCTCATGGACTTGATGATGTTGACACTGCCCAGATTTCAGCTCCTTCACCTCACCCTTTGCATCCCTATTCTGCTCCACACCTACTGCCTCGAAACCTTTACCCTCAAATATGGACATTGAAGCTTGTCTCCATTCACTAACCTCCTACCATGTGAATCAAGATGATGGAAAGAATGGCATTCTATGAACCCTTGATCAAGTGCATAGTTTGCCAAGTGGTCAGCAAGTTTATTCCCTTCACCTGTGTGTATATGAGATATCCTACCATTACACATGAGCATCATCTTCCTTATTTCCTCCACTTCTTCATAAATATCCCAAGGTGGCTTCCACACCCCTTCAATCACCTTTTTGAGCAACATAGAATCTGTTTATAACCATAAGTTAGTCATCCCCTCCCCTAAGTAATAAGTCAATGCCTCCGGTATTGCTCTTGCCTCCGCTTGTGTATTTGTACCATCTTTAATCTCCTTCCCACACGCATAAATCAAGTCTCCTTGATCATCCCTTAAGCAAAATCCAATTGAACTCCGGCCTGGATTACCCCTTGAAGCCCCATCCGTGTTAATTTTTGTCCAACCTTGACTAGGTAGTTGCCATAACACTTTGGTAACCTTCAATGTAGGAGTATAGTCCTCCATCATCCTCAATATATATGGCCATCTCCATGGCACATGTGCAATCCCTGGCTTTCTTACCTTAATTAGTGACTGGATGGTTGTGAACACTTGGTACACCACACGATTAGTAGTCACTGGATCCCCATACTTGTTGTTATTTCTCCGTTTCCATAACTCCCACACAATAATACTAGGTAATGCTTGAAAGATAGGCTTGATTCTAGGGATTACCTTCAATGTCCAACACTTCACAATGGCTTGGTGCAAGTTTAACCCCTCCAAAGTGAGAAAAGAAGTATGTCCATACCTTAGAGGCAGTGAATGATCTGAAGAAGACATGGCTTATTGTTTCTTCATTTGGCATCACACAACACCAACATCTGGATGGAATGAAATATCTCATTCTCCTTAGTACATCATCAAGCGACAGTTTTCCTTTCCACATGAAGAAGGAAATTTTGAAAGGTAAACCTTTCACCCACATATTAGCATAAGTGATGGCAGTGTCTTTCCTCTTCCTAAGATAACCCCAAGCAGATTTGACACTAAAATTCCCCCTTGCATATAAAGTCCACCCAGTCTTGTCTAGCTCCTCAATTCTAACTGGACATGGGATGTTAATGTTCGTCCAAAAATACATATATTTACCCATTGTTATCTCAGATTATGGCATTTTTTAATCGTCATTTGAGTATTAGTTATATTATTTTGTGCTTAATATTATATTTTAACTGTGTAGGAATAAAGCAGAATGAAGATGAAGATATTTTGAGAAAAATTAGATAAACGCGGAAGAAAAAGAAAGAAAATTAAAATAATAAAAAAGGGGGGACACCCTTTGGTTTTGTCCCCCCAAGTGGAGACAACAAAACAAGTTTTTGATAATGAAATTGCATTCTAAATGAAATGGATGAAAAGTAACACAGCAAGGCAAGAATTGGAAATGCACACTGTTTCCAGCGCCAGGACCAGCACTGGCCTGGACGCTATATTGCCTGAGTTTTCGTATTTCGTTCGGGACAAGGTTATTTCGGCCCTACACGATTCCAACTTGTATAAAAGGGGTTTTTAAACCTAATTTGGAGATTATCTAACATACTTTGAAGGGGAATTCACGTGGAGGAATATACACCACGCTTGGAGGAGGCTTCTACCTAGTTTTTCTTCTTTTCTCTTTCTTTAATTTCATAGTTTATTAGTTCTAGAGTTTTGGGTGCTACATGAACGTTGTAGTTTGAAGCTTGAATTGTTCTTATTATTTATCATATTGGTTTATTTATTCAATCTTGTGCTTAATTATTTGATTGCTTGATTACCAATTGAATACTATCTACGAATCTAGCATTGAACTCGGGAGAGGGAATTCTAGATTGCATATAAGATTGGGTAGAGCAAGATCTTAACCCTTCAGCGGAGCGGATTTGCGGTTAGGATAGGAATATACCTAATCGCCTTTCTTGGTTACGATACAGGAATTATTAGTGCGTTCTTGTTAATCCTAATTTCATAGGAATATAGGTGTTAGGTTAGCTTGAATAAACGAATAGTACTTCGGGAGAAGACTACGAGTAATATTAACCCTGCCAACCAATAAACCAGATAAATTAATTAGACGATTTAAGTGAAAAACTCAACAGGATTGTTTGCTAACCTATAGCTGTAGAATATCGGCTCTTATTGAATTCGTGTCTAATTTCGCTAATTGTTTCTTTAATTTTATAGTTTATTATTCGAGATTAATTTTAATTAAATATTCAAACTTTAGTATTCGTTTGAATAGATTAATTGTTTGGGTTTAATTTAGTTGATAGTTAATCACTAGTCCCTGTGGGTACGATATCTGGACTTACAATCCTATATTACTTGTCGACCACGTATACTTGTGTGTGCGTTTGGGAGCAACAAGTTTCTTTGCCACAGTTTTCCTTGGTACGCCACATGATTAGTAGTCACTGGATCCCCATACTTGTTATTTCTCCGTTTCCATAACTCCCACACAATAATACTAGGTAATGCTTGAAAGATAGGCTTGATTCTAGGGATTACCTTCAATGTCCAACACTTCACAATGGCTTGGTGCAAGTTTAACCCCTCCAAAGATAGCCCAGCATGAGAAAAGAAGTATGTCCATACCTTAGAGGCAGTGAATGATCTGAAGAAGACATGGCTTATTGATTCTTCATTTGGCATCACACAACACCAACATCTGGATGGCATGAAATACCCATTCTCCTTAGTACATCATCAAGCGACAGTTTTCCTTTCCACAATTTCCACATGAAGAAGGAAATTTTGAAAGGTAAACCTTTCACCCACATGTTAGCGTAAGCGATGGAAGTGTCTTTCCTCTTCCTAAGATAAACCCAAGCATATTTGACACTAAAATTCCCCCTTGCATCTAAAGTCCACCCAGGCTTGTCTAGCTCCTCAATTCTAACTGGACATGGGATATCCTCCAGTATATGTGGTGCTAAATCATCAAGAAGGATCTCCCTAATCCTTGTTTCATCCCACCTTCCTTCTACCATCACATTATTGACATTATGAACTATTTCATCGCAATAGAAATCTGGAGGTGTGACAAAATACAATGAACCCAAGCTTGTCCAGTTATCAAACCAAAAAAGGGATGGTCCCATTTTTTGTTTCCAAACTATTTGATGCTCCACCAAGTCTCTGCACTCCAACATCTTCCTCCACACATGTGAACCATCTCTCCAAGGTACCACAATTGCATTCATTTTTTTTCAATATTTTTGACTCATGAAAGAGCTCCATAGAGAAGGTTTAGTCCTGAAGTTCCATCATAGTTTGCAAAAGAGAGCCTTAGACATGTCATGCAATGAACGAAATCCTACACCTCCTTCTTCATAAGGGAGGCATAGTGTATCCCATGAAGCCTAGTGTCTAGACCTACCATCAATTGAGTTGCTCCAAAAAAATCTTGCAAATAGTTTGTGCAATTTATTGATCACATATACAGGAGGATTCACTGTTGAAAGTAAGTGCAAAGGCATGCTTTGTCGAACACTGGTGATCAAGACTTCCCTACCCCCAATCGATAATAATTTCCCTTTTCAAGCTTGCAATTTATCAACACCTTGGTGATTAAGTCCTCAAGTATTCCTTCTTCCTCCTTAAATAAAAAATAGGACATCCAAGGTACGTGAATGGGAAATTTTGCCTCATAATTCCAGTGATTCCTTCAACTTTCCTCATTACAGCATCACTGGTTGAATGGTGCATATACACGGCAGATTTGGCCTTGCTTATCAATTGTCCTGAAGCAACTTCATATGCATTAAAAACCTCCATGAGCAATCTTAGCGAATGTGCATCTGATGATGAAAAGATTATCATATCATCTGCATATGCTAAATGATTAATCTTTGGACTCCACTTGGGCATTCCAAATCCACAAAAATACAAGTTCATGTGTAATGCATTTAGCCCTCTAGACAATGCTTCTGCTGCCAAGATAAAGAGAGTAGGTGACAAAGGATCACCTTGTTTTACCCCCCTAGTCGATTTAAAGAAGTCATGTGGTTGCCCATTCACAAGAACCGAGTACCAATTGTTAGAGACAATGCCAAAGATCAAACCAATAAATCTCTCTGAAAAGCCCATCTTCTTAGCACCTTTGTGAGAAATAGCCATGATAATCTATCATAAACCTTCATCATGTCTAGCTTTATCACCACATTAGGACCAGCCTTTGTCCTCAATCTAATATCAGTGATTATTTCCTGGGTAAGTAGTACATTTTCCACAATGCTTCTTCCTTTCACAAACCCTGCTTGCTCATCAGAAATAAGATTAGGAAGAATATCAACCAACCTCTCATGGATGACCCTCGAAATAATTTGGTTTGTGAAGTTGCTCAAACTTATTGGCCTTAAGTTTGAGAAGATCTGCACATCTTTCTTCTTAGGAAATAAGACTAAGTTTTTATGAGTTACAAACTTAGGAAGTTCATGACCACTGTAGAATGCCTTCACCATATCAACTACATCATCTCCTATGATTTCCCAATAAGCATGGAAAAAGTTCCAATTGAATCCATCAGGACCTCTTGCACTATAACCATTCAATCCAAATACTGCCTTCTTTACCTCTTCCTTTGTTGGTTGTCTTGTGAGTTCAATATTCTGCACATTAGTCATCATCAATGGTACGTGATCCAGTATCCTAAAGTCAGTAGGAAATGATTCCTCATGAAATTGTTGTTGAAAAAAGAATACTGCCTCGTTTTCCATCTCCTCTTTTTATTCCAACCATGTTCCATGTCTATCTTGAATTCTTTCAATTGCAATTTCTTCCTTCTTCCATTTACATGGGCATGAAATAACTTCGTGTTTTTATCTCCATCTTTAAACCAAGCAATTACAGCCTTTTGTTTCCAGAATTCCTCCTATATTTCCCATACACGAATTAATTCAGCTTGGACCTTTTGTAACCTTTCTCTGTTTTGAATGGTAGGATTGAGTTCAAACTGCGTTTCATGCACCTTAACTACCTCCTCCAGACTAGCTAATTTCTGAAATATATCTCCAAAAGTTGCTTGCTTTACTCCATGTAGATAATGCTTTCTTCAGTTTCTTCAACTTGAAGTTGAATAAAATAAACGGGCTTGCATGGAAATCTGCCTGCCAGTTCTCCTTAACAACATCCAAGAATGAATCATTCTTCAACCAGAAATTCAAGAACCTAAACCCCTTCTTGATTGGATCAGAATTAGTATTACAAGACAACAACATTGGACGATGGTCTGAACCAATTTTGGATAGGTAATTGATCTCCAAATTTGGCAAGAAATTTTGTAATTCTATATTGCCCAAGCATCTATCCAAACGTTTGAAAATACAATCTTCCTCAGCTCTCTCATTCCACCAAGTATAAATACTACCCTTGAATCCAAGATAAAAAAGATTGCAAGTAGTAACACAATGTCTAAAATCATCAATCTCATTAATGTGAACTGGAAGTCCCCCAAATTTTTCTTCCTTATCCCAAATCACATTAAAATCTCCACCTACTAGCCAAGGTAATGACATATCACTGGCTAATGCATATAATGTACCCCATAATTCAATCCCTTGTATTGCATCACATTTGGCATAGACCAAAGTGACTATAAATTCTTTGTTCTCATCAGTGTCTGTCATCTTCAAAGTAAGTTGTTGTTCCATATTAAACAAGAATTCAAATTCATACCTTACACTAATAAACACCCATATCTTGTTAGAAACATTCACAACAGCTTGTTCAAAGCCCAATCTCGTCCTATATTGATCCATATTCTTAGCTTTTTGCATTGGCTACATCAAGGCAATAAAATGAAATTGATATTGCCTATCCATAGTAATTAACTTTCAAAAGCATGCATTGTATTAACATCCCTAATATTACAAATCAAAGCATTCATCATTAATTAATTGATTTGGATATTGTCCTTCTTGTTTGAACCCAGGTGCTTGCACCCCAGAGCTATCCTTTGTCTGCCTCCTCTTGCCTCTACCTGCTGATTTGCCCTTCTCTATCTGCCTTTGTGAGATGTCTCCTTGCCTAGCCACATTTAATAAATTCTTGATCGTTGATTCAGCATCCATATCCTTCCGTTTTGATCCCTGTTGTTGCTCTTCTTCACCTTCTTATTCTTGGGCAGTAATCTGGTTGTTGGTAGGTTTCGGGATCATATTTCTTGCAGCCTTGTCCCCCTGAATTCCAGTTGTATTATTTGGTTCTTGAGGACTCACTACATCTCCAATCTTCCCCATAATAACTGGTTTCAATTTCTGCTGCACCTCCACGTCTAAATTCTGCATGGCATCTATAGGAAGATGTTTATCACCTTGCAAAGATTGGAACTTTGGGACTCTTGTCTACATTGATAGGAAGTTGAGATGGTTATTGTGTCTCCTTTGGGTTTGAAATTTTAGAACTAGGGTTAGGGTTAGGTATAGGGTTAATGTTTGATGAATTATCTGGGTTAGAGATACTGTTTTGTTGGTCGTTGGAGGGGTTATGAGGCTTATCAGCTAGCTGCTTCACATTGTTGTCTCCATCCACACTTTGCATCTTAATTCTTGCACTCTTTCCATTAACACTTTGCTCATCCACATCAAGATCATCCTCTTGTTCTTCCTCAACATCTTCATGCCCTTCAAGAAATTATCCTTCATCTAGTTCATCTTCTATTTGATCAACCCAAAGCCCACCTGTTAATAAGCTCAGCTTCTTGGTTGCACCCTCTTCCTCAGGGATAACACTAACATCCAAAGATTGAGATGGAATGTCTTGGCAGGACTGATTTGTTGTAACATTATGATCCGCAAAAGTTATATTTACCCATTGTGATGTTGCCTCCTTATTCTTATTTCCCTTAGGATTAGCATTGTTTCCTTCTTTAGCCATAGAAGTCCTAGCTTCATTAGGATTAAGAGGGGCTGCTTCTATATTTAGTTTCCCAGCACTCCAAGGACTAGGTCTAGGACTTCTCCTACCATTGTCTTGCTCCACAATTGCCAACTGTTTTTCCTTCTCCACTCCTTGATCAATTTGTCTTGATTCAACCCCATCTCCAGTAGGATTAGACTTCTCCTTTTGAATTTGTTCGACCACAGCAAGTTGTTTATTAGCTTCATTCTCCCCAGAATCCTCCATCAAAGCATCAAATTGATTATTTGTTTGTACTGCCTCTACTGGAACAATTTCTTTTCCAGTGTTAGCATTACCTTGATCCAACTGATTTCCACCCTTCTTCACTCTATTATCACGTACCTCCTTCCATTGTTCACCTAAATTACCAGCAACTCTCCCACTAGATAGAATCATAATGGGACGATTAGCATTGTTTGATTTATTTTGCCCAGCTTGCTCCACCAAAGGTCCAGTATGCTCCACCATTGCTCCAGTTTGAGACTCATCAACACCTTGCTTGTCATCATCAGTTGTATCACATAATTCTAGATGAGTCTTCCAACATTCAAAATCATCATGCCCTTGTAATTTGCAACCCTTGCAATAATTGGGTAGATAATCATAGTTAATTTTCACCCATTCAGTACTCACTTCCCCCGTAGCTTCATTCAAAATATCCATAGACATGTCTAAGTGTAATGGCTGTCCCACAGCTGAAGCTAAGGAAAACAAGCATTCCTTAGCAAAAAAAAGTAGGAAGAAGGTTTGGGAAAGATATCCATGCCATTACCTTAGGAGATTCCTCTCCAACCTTGAATTTAGCATCATATATTAGTGTTCTTAATTGATATTCTACTCCTTCTTTGTCTTTCACATAATAAACACTTTTAGACGTAAAATTAATTATAATCCTGCCACAATGTCAACCTTACTAAAATATGTCAATCACGAAGATAGCGAATATTGCAATCACCTTTAATACACTAAGTAGTGCTAGGGCTAGTTTTTATTTATAATGAAAGCAAAAAACAAAAGTGTCATGTTGTCCTACTATGAATAGGACTATAAAAACTGAAATTACATAACACCTATTATCAATGTTGGGCTTGTTACACCCAACAATGATATTACATAGTGAGATGCAACTAGTGATGTCTAAATCTAAAACTAGCCTAGCTAATTGGTGATATAACCCAAATTGGCCATGATTACGCTGATGAAGAGCCATAGTACTTAAACTTCCTAGCCTTGTATCTTTTAGTCCATGAATAGCCGTAACAAGTTTGCATGAATAGCCAAATCCAGACTGCTGAGCACCAATGCTCCATGTCGTCCACCAATGCTCTACTTTTACCCATGGATGATGTTGAGCCCAGTCGTGAGTAGTGTGACCAGTACCATCACTCTCCCATTGAATCCAATATTCCACTTGTATTGTAGAGTTAAGCCTTGTACCTGCATTTTGATAAAACAAACCTTGCTTCCACGCAACTCCATTTCTGGTGATGAGCCACACATGTGTGATCATGCGTTGTTTGTGATGAATTGCGTGTGTTTTCCAGCTTAAATTTGATCTCAAACCTGTATGGTCTTCTTCTTGATGTATTGGATATGTGTTATGCATAAGTAAATGGTTCCTAAATTCATTCCACACTCCCTATTTTGTATGCCAAAGTGACCATATTGCCTTGATAGTGACATTGTGTGTTTTGGGCAGTGTTAGGAGGCTTGTGTTCTCCTCTCTATTCCTTTGTGTACTGCCCTTGTGTACTAGGTTGGGAAAATGTTTTGAAGTCCTATTACAATGATCATTATGAATGACATGACATTTCTTCCATATAGGATCATCCCAGCCTAGCATCCTTCATGATAGCTTCCTTGTCATGCTTGTGCCTACCCTTGTGTCCCTCCCAGTGAAATGAGTACAAGGTACTAATATCACCAGCTAGGAGTTGTCCAATAGGTAGGGCATAAGCACAGTAACGTCTCCTACAAATTGAACAAACAAGGTTAGTAAAAAAAATGAATTGCATGCTCTCCTCCCTTAGGATTTGAACATGAAATCCAGTAATGAGCACAACTTTCCTCCTCCCCTTGTTACTCTTTTTTCTCCTTCCCCTTAGCTTCTTGCAACCTTCACTCTCAGGTATGGGCATTGTGACTTATCACTATTCACTATCTTCTTCCCTTGAACATCAAACTCCCAAATGATTGCACTCCAAAGGTCCAGAATCCAGTGCCATATTAGCTAGATGATCAGCTAATTGGTTTCCTTCCCTAAGAGTGTGAGAAATCTTTAGGTTGCACCTCTCCATCAACTCTTTAATCTCTTCAACATACACTGCCACAGACTAAGGTTCACCCCACTCTCCTTGTATTACATTTTTGACAAACATGGAGTCAGTGTGTAGCTCTATCAACACAAAGTCATGTTCCACACAATATTTCAAAGCCTCCAAGATTGCTCTCACTTCTACCTCGGTATTTGTTGCCTCTTCAATCTCTTTGCCACATGCATACACCACATCCCCATCCTCATTCCTCAAGACATAATCAATAGAACATCTACCTAGATTACCTCTTGAATCTCCATCTGTATTGACTTTTATCCATCACTGCTCAGGAAAACCCCATAATACCTTTGTGTATTTGAGTTTAGGAGTGTAATGCTCCATCATGTGAATCAAATCAAGCCATTTATGTGGGATATTTTGGAGACTAGGTTTCCTGAATCTTACCAAGTATTGGAGGGTAGATGATTCCTCGTAAATTACCCTATTCACTGAAACTGCATCACCATATTTTTAACAATTTCTCCTCTTCCACAACTCCCAAATTATTATTGAAGGTAGGGCTTGCATTATAGGTTGTAACTGTGGGATCACCTTGGATGTCCAACATCTCACTATAGCTTGATGAAGAGTCATTCCATCCATTGAAATACCTGCATTTGATAGGAAGTAGTTCCACACTTTCTTGGCAGCATAAGACTTGAAAAAAACATGAGACAGTTTTTCTTCTTGTGGCAAAGCACAACACCAACACCTAGATGCCATTAGGTACCCCAACCTCCTAAAAAATAATCTAGAGGCAACTTGTTTTTCCATAATTTCCACATAAAAAAGGAGATCTTAAATGGTAACCCCTTCACCCAAATCATCTTATATGCATTACAAGGTTCTCTCCTTCTCCTAACATAGTCCCAAAAAAATTTGACACTAAACTCCCCCTAGCTTCAAGCATCCAATAAGGCTTATCAAACACCAAACTACTCCCTGGAGGTTTGATGTTTTGGCTAATATGATCAGCCAAGTCTTCTGGCAGTAGCTCCCTCAGCCTTTGATAATCCCATGCATCACCTTGTGTCACTTCATTGACATTTTGGACAATTTCATCACAAAAGAAATCCGGAGGGGTGACATAATAAAGATCTCCCAAACCTGTCCAATTGCCAAACCAAAAGAGAGATGATCCCATCTTTGGTTTCCATGTTATTTGATGATCAATATAGTCCCTGCACTCCAACATTTTCCTCCAAATATGATAGACACCCCTCCATGGAACAACAATAGCATTCATCTTTTTGCAATACTTTTGACACATGAAATACCTCCAAAGGGAAGGTTTTGTACGAAAATTCCACCATAGTTTGAAAAATAAGACTTTAGACACATCATGAAGAGATCTAAAGCCAATTCCACCTTCATCATAAGGCAACCACAAGGTATCCCAAGAACCCCAATGCCTACTGCGTCCTTCTATAGAATTACTCCAGAAAAACCTAGTCATGAGCTTATGCAACTTGTTGATCACAAACTTTGGAGCATTAACTGCAGATAAGAGGTGAATAGGATTGTAGCACATGAGAAATCAAAATTTCCCTTCCCCCTATAGATAAAAGTTTTCCCTTCCATGATTGCATTTTGTCCAGCACCTTATTCATAAGCCCTTGATAATACTCCATCTCCTTCTTGCATAGAAAATATGACATCCTAAATAAGTGAATGGGAAATCCTGCCTGCTAATCCCAATAACTCTTTCCACCTTTCTCACCACCTCTTCATCAACCAAATGATGCAAATATACTGTTGATTTTGCCTTGTTTATTAACTGTCCAGAAGCTGCCTCATATGTTGCCAAAACCTCCATGATCAACCTTAGTAAAATAGCATCTGATGATGAAAAAATGATGGTGTCATCTGCATATGCTAGGTGATTAATCTTAGGGCTCCACTTTGGTAGACCAAAGCCACAAAAATATAAATTCTTGTGTAATGAATTCAAACCCCTTGAGAGAGCCTCAGCTGCAAGGATAAAAAGTGTAGGAGAGAGAGTATCTCCTTGCTTAACTCCCCTTGAAGATTTGAAGAAACCACATGGTTGCCCGTTGGCAAGAACTAAGTACCAATTGTTGGATATGATTCCAAAAACCCAACCAATGAACCCCTCATCAAACCCCATCTTCCTCAACACCTTAGTTAGATATATCCATGATAATCTATCATAGGTCTTTGTCATATCTAACTTCATAACTACATTAGGGCATGCTTTTGTTATCAACCTTATGTCACTTATGATTTCCTGAGCCAACAAAATATTCTCCATAATACTTCTACCCTTCACAAAGCCAGCTTGTTCATCAGAGATGAGATTAGGTAAAAGATTAACTAACCTCTCATGTATGACTCTGGAAAATACCTTATTAATAAAATTGCTCAGGCAAATAGGTCTCATGTCTGAGAAGGTACTCACCTCTTTCTTTTTTGGCAATAAGACTAGGTTTGTATGAGTAGTAAACCTAGGTAGTTCATGACCATTAAAGAAATATTTCATCATCTCCACCACATCATCCCCTATGACATCCCAACAAGAGTGATAAAAACTAGCATTGAAACCATCAGGACCTCCAGCACTATCCCCATTTATCCCATATATTGCCTTCTTCACCTCCTCCCCTGTAGGCTGCCTCAACAATTCCTGATTCTGAGAATTGTCAATCAGCCTTGGTACATGTTCTATTATCCCAAACGAAGATGGAACAGTTTCCTCATGAAATTGAGCTTCAAAAAATTTCACTGCCTCATTAGCCAGTTCTGCCCTATCTTCAACCCAATCCCTTTCACTATTTTTTATTCTCTTCAATTGTAATCTCTTTCTCTTGCCATTCACATGAGCATGGAAGAACTTGGTATTTCGATATCCATCACTGAACCAATTCATTCCTGATTTTTGCTTCCAGAACTTCTCCTCCAAAGCGAATACTTTAAACAATTCAGCTTGCACCTTTTGAAGCCTCTCCCTATTTTGTAAAGTAGGGTGAAGTTCAAATTGTGCTTCATGTACTCATACAACCTCTTCAAGGCTTGCAATCTTCTAGAATATATCCTCAAACGTTGCCCTACTCCAAGTATTTAGAGCCTGCTTTAACTTCTTCATCTTATGATTGAACAGTGTATAAGGATTTGCATGAGAATTAGCCTTCCAGTTTTCTTTAACCACTGCCTTGAAAGATTCATGTTCTATCCAGAATTTTAGGAATCTAAAACTCTTTTTGATAGGGCCTGCATGTGCATTATGGGACAGTAATAAAGGCGTGTGATCTGACCCTATTTTGGACATGTGAGTGATCTCCAATCCTGGCCATAACTGCTGAGCTTCTAAGTTAGCAAACACACGATCCAGCCTCTTAAAAATGCAATCATCTTCAGCTCTTCCATTCCAGCATGTGTATATACTCCCTTTAAATCCCATATCTGTCAGATTACATGTATTCATACAGTGTCAAAAGTCATCAACTTCATTGATTGAAACTGGCAATCCACCATATTTCTCCTCTTCATCCCAAATAACATTGAAATCTTCCCCTACAATCCATGGTAATGTCATGTGTCTAGCCATATAATATAATGAATTCCACATCTCAATCCTCTCTATATGATCACATTTAGCATATATAAGTGTTATCATGAACTCCTTGTCTTCTTTAGTATCATATAGCCTCAAGGATAGTTGTTGCACTGCATTTATCTCCACCGTGACATTAAAGTTTCCATCAATAAAAGCCCATATTTTGTTGGATGTATTGACCAGAGCTTGCTCAAAACCAATCTCCCTCCTATACTTCTCTAGCTTCATCGATTGTTACATAGGTTCCATCACTCCAATAAAATCAAAGTGATATTGCCTTTGCATTGTAATGAGCCTTTCAAAAGCTCTTTGTGTATTAACTGGCCTAATATTCCATAAGCCCATAAGGATGTGGAGGATGATACTGGAGGTAAAGGGTAATATTTAGATGCAGAATCATCAGCCCAGACTTTATGAATGTTGCAAGACAAAGAGATTTATCTCCTAGACACATTGAGAATGGGAGATCATCAGGGAGGGGAAGGAAGAAACAAGTGAAGGAATCATTTCCTCCTCTTTGTTCTCCTTATCTTTATTCATTGCAACCCTAGATTTAATAGAAACTTCTTTATCCACCATTTCCAGCTGCAAAGGAGCTGGGACATTAGTAACCTCAACTGCACCTCCTCCCCTAGGATCATCAGTTTCAATAAGTCCACTTGCACCTTAACTCTAGAACAACATGGCCTAGTCTTATTGACAGTAGCCAAATCTAAGTGCAAAGGAGTGCCAACAGCTGAAGCCAAAAAAAATAGACACTCTTTCACAAAAAAAGTAGGAAGCAAATTTGGAAAAGAAATCCAAGCCATCACCTTAGGAGTCTCCTCGCCAGGCTTGAATTTACTATCATAAATCAATGGCCTCATCTGATAATTGTATCCATCCTTAGCTTTTAAATAATAGGCAGCTTTGGACGTAAGATTAGAAAAATTTTCCAACAAAGTAAGCCTAATTAGAAAATGACGATCTCTAAACAATCCAATACTATATTCACCTTTGATTCCGCATTGAGAAGGAAGGATTTTACGGATTTCTTAAATGTCAGGCCATCCATATGAAAACTTACCAATAACAGCATATTGTAATCCTTCAATAATGTTCATCCTCTCCACTTCTTCTTCAATCCACGTAATTAATGGTTGCCCATCAAGAAACTCTACTGGTTTACTAGATATTGGCTCGACATATTTTGTTTTTGAACTCGACGTGTGCATGGCAGCGTTTAATGCGACAGGTTTAAGAATTTTTGAGTAGTCTAGGGGTTGGTTGTTGTTGTTTGTGGTTGGGGGGTTGTGCGAGGGTCGTGGGAGGCTGACCAGCCGGAAATCATGGCTGGCCGCCGTCCAGATTGGCCATGGGAGAGCTCAAAGTCGAAATCGCCCAGAAATCACCTCTTGATTGCCAGAGCTTCTCTCTCTTGCCTCTCACGCGTCGGGTTTGGGTTTTTGGGGTTTAGGGTTTTTTTTTAAGCAGTCCACTAGGCAGTGCCTAGGGCTAGTTTTTATTTATATAAACGCATAAATAACAAAATAGTCTGTTGTCTTACGGAAGTAAGACTGTACGAAATGATAATTACATGTACCCTATTATCAACTTTGAGTAAATGATACCCAAAGTTTATATTACACTCTGAAAATCTAGTAAATGCACTTAAATTAAAAACTAGCCTAATTACATACAGAGATGGCCCATATATTCCTTGAGTCTGCTTATTGTCAACGAATGGCCAAAATAATTGCACTTGCCAGCCTCGCCTTTTGCATGAATAGCCCTTGATCAGTTGATTGCACCAATAGCCTTCAAACCAACATTTCAAATGTCGAACATCAGTGCTCCATGTTGAGCACCAGTGCTCCACTTTTAACGACCAATATTCTAATGTCCAGTTCCCTGCCTTGGTAACTTCCTGATGTTATTGCCTCCAGTCATGTTCACTTCGATCCAATTTAGCTCTATCATTTTGTATGCAGTGATCCATATTTAGTCTAAAGTTGTCCTTCGTACTTGTACCTGTATGTGATTCCATTTTCCTTTGCCAACAGGTCACACTCAACATACTAGTGTTGCTTATCAGCATGTTCCACTTTTGAAATGAATCATGCCCTTGATGCATTGAATCTCTTTCATGCTCCACTGATTATGCACAGATATAGGTGTGTGAGATTCTTAACCACTGCCTTCACCCCCAGGTTTTGGCTCTTATAGAAACACCTACCTTCCTCGATTGTGCACTAACATTAGAAGTTATGCAAAGCAGCCTCCACAAAGAAGTTTTGGCTGATATGATGATACATGTACTCCATGCTGCTATGCTTGTGCTTACATTTGACTCACCTTCATTGGATTGAGCACTAGGTGCTAATACCACCAATTGAAGATTTGTCAAAGTGTAAGTCATAGCTACAGTAATGATACCTGCAAAAAAAGAACACATTGTTAGTAAAAAAACTGCATCCTTATGCTCTCCTCCTCATTGATTTGAGCACTGTGGATGCCATAGTCCTGCTTGCTCGGCCAGCTGCTTTCCTTGCTAGTGGATTTCTGTTTTTGTGTACCACATGATTTATCTATCCACTTTATCTTGTATTTCTTCAGCATGCCAATATTGCCTTCTATGATCCTTTCTTGTGCCTTGATATTGCTACTGCTTCCCAAATCCATTTTTGTTTTCTCCCCTGTGCAGTTTACTGTGGTAGCTGTGAAGCTAGACTGTTTGTGTTGCCCTGCACCCATTTTTTCCTGACTCCCTATATCCTTTGCCTCCCACTGCCCAATTCTATTATACATTCTGGGTAGTCTACTTATCCTTACCTCCTTACCATATCTAACTGTTGCTTCTAACTCTTGTGGTCTAATTCTATTTAGCATTCTAGACAGCTTGACTTTATACCTTTTGGTGTAGTATTTCAGGACTTCTGAGTCAGCTTCATGCAAGTGCCCAATTCTCTTAAACTTTCTGGGCTTTTTTACTTGATTTTCCTGCTTTTTCCTCCTCCTCAGATCAATGTTATTGCGTACCTTAACAGTCCTTCCAGTGGAATTAGTGCTAGGCACTGATACCACCAACTGGAATTCTGTCAAGGAAAAGGACAATAACATTCCGAGGCTAAACGCTGCCTCCAATTTACTTTTCAGAAGCAACCATTGCCTCAAGCATTATTTATTTCATTTTCCTTTCGGGCCAAGCTCTGCCCCTTTAATTCGCAAGACTAAGCTCTGTCTTGTTAGCATCATACTATTGCATCTTCATGGGCTGAAATATCGCAACCTATCCAAATGCGTCATCGTTTGGAGGCACCATCTTCATAGCCCGAGAACACCATGTCATGGCCTGAGGATCTCTTTTTATCATTTTGCATATCATCATTCAAAGGCGTCATGGTTCGGAGGTACCATCCTCATGGACCGAGAACATCATTTCATGGCCTGCGAATCCTGCATCAAGCAATTCATGGTCCAGGACATCATGGTCTAGAGACGCCATCCTTAACCGTCCAAAGACAGGATTCATGGTCCAACGGGAACTTGCATAATGTTTAAGTTACGCATAATATATGCTCATATTATTTATTTGCAGGTCGTCCTGGCAGGAGCGGTCCTGTTCCAGTTCTCCTAACCATTTCCGTAAGTCGCTTATTCACCTAACCCTATACATTGCGTCCGTTCTTGCAAAGTTTTATCGGTATACTTCGCCGATGACCCCTGAACAACATACGGCCTGATTCCTGTAAAACCAGGGATATGTAGGCAACTCAAAAACCAGGGTGCGGCCTAAGTCTCTTCGAACCGTTTCGCTCGGTCAAAATTGGCCATCATATCTTTACCCGACAACTCTTTCATCCTTCCCGGGCAAAGAGGGGCAGCTGTTGATACCCAATTTTTCCTCAAATTATTTTTGAATTTTGCAAAATCAGGTTTTCAACACAATTGGTATTTTTCTATAATTTTCCCATATTTTTATTAATTTATTTTTAATTTTATCCAATGTTTTATTCCTAATAATTAATTATAAAATTGCATTACAAATGATTTTAAAAGTATTTCTTGACTTAATAAATTATTTTTTATCCTATTAAGATCGAATTATTTCACAATTAGCCAAATTGACACTCTTTGGATATAATTGCAATAACTTTGCAATTATAGCCTAATCATATGTCTTATGCTATTTTTATCTAGTAATTAGTCATTTTATATTTTTAAAATACTAATTAATTATTTCATTTTATTTATTAAGCATCAATTTCATTTTTATAATTATCAGTTATTTTTTTATAAATTATTTATCTATTTTAATTGGGTATTTAATAAGTTGGCCACTTTTATTTAAATCCTAACCCCAATTAAAACCGGACCCCCTACCCAATTAATTAACCCAATACCCAAGCCCAAACTTAAACTACAATACCCGACCCAACCCAGGACTCAATCTCGATCGTTGATCAAATCTGATCAACGGTCCAGATTAGACCTTCTAAAATTAAACCCTAACGAACTCCCCCCCCCCCCCTCCCGTCTCATATTTTCACTCCTTTCACACTCTCTCTCTACCTCTTTGGTTCTCTCTAGATACTTCTCATCTCTTCGTCTCCGATGAAGCTTGTCCTCCCTTCTCCGGCCATCTCCGACGACCACCTTTCAACCCCAAGCCTCCAGTGGTTCCCCCCTCACCTTGCTCATCATCTCTGAGGCCTTCAAGGACCCTGGGCCGTGCCGACTTATGTCTAGGGTTGCTGTTTTGGGTGTTCATGGTTCCTCCGGTGTGATTTTGGGCAAAATCACACCATTTTGCTACGATCTTTGAGGTTTATAACATGTTCTTCCGTTCTATTTGGGTTTCCTTTGAAACCCTAACTTATAAACTCTCGATTTTTCTGGATCTGTACATATTATGAGTGATATTGATGTTTTCCTTAAAGATTTTCTATTTTCCCTAAATGGTTCTTAATTTTCAAACTAGGGTTCGTAAACCCCTTTTCAAAACAGTTTTCCTTTCTGATTTTTAGTATTATCTTTTGATTTTCACCATGTTTATACAATTTAAGCTTTTTCCCTGTTGGTCTGGTTTATTTTGCTAAAACCCTAAGTTTTCAATTTTAATCCTAGATTCTAAGTGTGTCTTTGATAATACGTTTGTTTAATCTGTATATGTGCCTGATTTTCATGAGCATCCTAAGTTTCTTGTGATTTTACCATGTTTTTCCTATTAGGGTTTCTGACTCTTCATCTCTTTTGCATGTATCATGTCTACTATGCTAATTCATACTATTGTCTATGTGAACCCCCTGATTTATGTAATTGTACCCTATGTTTGCTTGTTAGGGTTTCTGATTTTCGTCTATCGTGAGTCTATTATGTCCGTCCTCATAAGCTTGTGCTAATTCCTCCTAAACCAATATTGTTTGCTATTTGTGAATCCCTGAATCTCTATGATTGATATTTCACTGATCTTTGTTCTCTACTGATTTTGAGTATTTCCTTAAATGTGTGATATTTTCCCTGATTAGTGATGATTTCCTGTATTTCAAACCTCACTCAAGGGTTCTCTTACTGATTTCCAGGATTACATTATCTCTTTCCTTATTTCTATGAATGATTTTGCTGTCAAATTAATTCACATATATTTTCCTTAAATAGACCTCTGAACTTGGTCTTACTTGCATAATATATACCTATACTATACTTAGGCTACTGTTTTTATGCTTTACATGATTCCTTTCGTTATTTTTGGCCTGTCTATTACTGTTTGAAATTGACTCCTTAATTGAAGGGAGTACTTACCTTGATTATATGTTGATTGATTTTTACCTTATTTTCTACCTGCATTCAAACTATATATACATGCTCTTTCATTAGGACATACACGAACACACAGATTGTTCAACTCTCTCTTACTCACATACATACTCTCTATTGTTCTTCTCTTGATTACCTGCTATTACTAGTCGGCTGCAAGCCAAGACTAGTTATTCTATTTGCCTACTCTTCATTCTGTACTTGCTATCTTCTGTATGTCTTCAATTTATGTTTAAGCTTCAAAACGATATGTTTCTTTGGGTATTTCAATTCATCTTATTCCTAATCTACTTTTACTTATGGTTTTGTTGTTATACTTGTAATTAAGTGGGATGCTTTGCTGCTTTAGCTCTTAATATATTCCCCTAGCCTCAACATGTTACTATCCCCCCTTTTTGCATACTTCAACATGATTCTGCTTCACTCGTGTCCTTTTTTATTCCTAGTATACTACAATTGCACTATGTGTTACCTAGTCTCTATGTAATCATGAACACATGTTGTACTCCAAACCTTTTCTGAACCTATGTGTGACTATGTTTATTATGTGCCCTAATACTCCCTTTATCTGGTTCTGTGTAGTTCTTGCCATGAACCCTTTGTGACAAACTATGTCTGTTTGGGCTCTGTACAGGTCTTTGATACTCTAGTACTTCTCTAATGTCAACCTGTATCCCAATCCGTTTCTATGTATCCCCAATCCCTGCTTCCTTGTTTGTGGTTGTCTCTCTATGTTCTGTGTACTGTTTGGTGCTGGTTGATTGTTCCATTCCTTGTTCTTTCAAAACTATTCTTCTAAACCAAAACCTGTTTCAAGTAAACTATTTTCAGAAACGCTCTTTTAACTCAACTCTTTTTTTTTTCAAATCGCCTCCTGCACTTCACTTTATTCTTAGACCCTTAAGTTCTTCCCCCTCAGTGTGAGCACTACTTTGGGACCCTTGAGCTCCCTGTGAACTCTGACACAATGAGGCTGGCACTTCCACACTGCACTTGTTCAATTCTTGGTATAGGTGTAAGCACTGCCCGGGATCCTTGAGATCCTTAGGGAACTTTGATGCACCTAGACTCTGATTTGTCTATGGAACTGAGACGTATGAGGCCATTTGAGGCTTTGGGAAATCTGGGCCTAATTGAAGGCTCCCTATAGAATATCTTCTTGATTTTCTATTTCTACTTATGTAATTCATTCATTGGTCTGTAATAGTTTGTAAACAACTCTTGGGGAATGGATAGTAAAAAAGGGAAGGGGTAACTATGCATGCTATAGATATAAAAGGGTAGAAACCTTGCTCTTAGGTTAACATTTCCTATATGTGCAATAGAAATCATGTTTAGGACTAACATGTGCAAAGCATATTGTGCATTAGAAATCATGCTCTTTAGGATTTCATAAACACTGTTTCAGCATTTCACTTCAATACTGTTATATCACTTAGAAAAATCTTGTTAAGTAATAACAATGGAAAAACTGCCATCATGTGATTCTATCTATGTATTCTGAAAACGAAATCTGAATCCTGCCTTAAAACACGAGTATTAACAAAAATGTGCCACCATGCCTTACCATGTTACACGTTGAGATCATGTTCTAGGTAAACAACTAATAAACATGTCATCTTTGCATATCCTGAAAGTATGTCAAACACTGAAATGTTTGTGCACTTAGATCTTATTTAGACCTCTGATTCTGCACCATTCGCATCTTTGTGCATTAGATACCATGTCCTTAGGATTGCATCTCATTCGTTTAAGCACACCTAGCCTAATTACTGATAAAAGCAACTGCAATCAACTGATAATAAGTCTGCATTCTGAACGCCTAGAACAGCATGTTTAGGTAATACAATGTTGAACCTTTATCTTCTAAGTAATTCTGGTAATTGGTATATACTATCTCACACCTAGGCAAGCCTTAGGTGATTAATTTGTCTAAAACTGGGAGTCTGCCTTCATGTATATGCTGCTCAATGCTTAAAGAGTTTCAAATTAGTAGGCAAATTGACTAGGACCCCTTTTTTCTGAGTAATAAAAATAGGCCTGCATATCTGTCTATCTTCTGAAATCACTTAGACACCATGTCTTAGGATTCTGATTTTAAATACTGCCCTTAATTGTGTTTTGAGTCGTGCTGTCTAATTGCATTACTTGTGGAGGTAAACTAGAGCCTTTACTTGATTTTTATATGTTCCCATTAACTGCAGTCCTATATGCTTTTGTCTGTCGCCCTAGAATTTTACCTTTAAAACCTGAGGATCTGCCTAGTACCTCTCTCTTAGGATAGTAGTCCTAACCTCCTCCAGGACTGATAGGAAGGGACGGGTAACAGCACGCAATAGAGTTCGTGACCAACACGCGTTTTAATTACCTTCACGGGGTGGGAAAGGGTAGAATATGGATATGATGATCGATGCGCTAATATCACGTGTAGCCCCTCTTTGAGGAGTGTCATACCGGGTATTGCATTGATGTGATCCATAGTATCTCAACCCTAGGATATCCTTTACTTTGCATGCTTAGATTGTAACCCTTTTCAAAAACTTAGCTCTTCTCTCATTATTTTCAAACACCTTGTATGCGTAAGACTTAAATCCCCTCTTATCTGAGCCTTTAGTTGTTTGTTTGCTAAGTTGCACAAATTCACAAAGCTATTTGGCCGGGAACCACACTTGTGGATCCTGAGGGATGTTTAACACCTTCCCCTTGGGATAATTTCAAGACCTTACCACATCTCTGGTTAACAATGTAGTTGTAAATGAACCCCTTAGGTGCCCTAACGCACCATTAAAATCGTTAGGTGGCGACTCTCGAAAAAATGCAAACCCCTTTCCAAAAGGAAAGAGTTGTCTCAACCCAAATGTCCTGAACCTGATCTCCGCGAGGAAAAAGGGGGTGCGACACAATGCAATACCCGATATGACACTCCTTAAAGAGGGTCTACACGTGGTATTAGCGCATCGGTCATCATATCCATATTCTACCCTTTCCCACCCCGTGAAGGTAATTAAAGCCCGTATTGGTCACGAACTCCATTGCATGCTGCTACCTGACCCCTTACCTATTAGTCCTAGAGGAAGTTAGGACTAATATCCTAAAAGGGAGGTACTAGGTAGACTCTCAGGTTTAAAGGTAAAATTCTAGGGCGAAAGATAACAAAACAGGTAGGACTGCACATAAGGGAAAAGCACGGAAAGCAATTAAGGGGCTCAAGTGTAACGACCCGACCGGTTGTTTTGAGCTCTAGCGCGTCGTTCAGCAATTTGAAGTCATGAGCAGTTCCATTTCAGGTATTATGACCCGTGGGCGTGGTCGGAATTGAATTTCAGGAAGTTTAGAGTTGATTTGGAAAGAAAATTCCCATTTCAAAAGCCTAAAGTTGGAAGAATCAACTAAGATTGGAATTTTGAGTAAACGACCTCCGAATAAGGATTTGAAGGTTCCAGCAGGTTCGTATGATGATTTTGGACTTGGGCGTATGTCCAGATCGGGGTTTGGATAACCCGGGAGCGTTTCGGTGCATATTGTGGAAGTTAGCATTTTAGAAGAATTTTATGAATTTGGGCTTGAAGTGCATTTCAGGGTTATTTATATCCGTTTGGGATTTCAAGTCTGGGAATAGATTCATGTGGTTATTCTTGAGTTGGGAGCGCGATCGGAAGTGAATTTGGATGTCCGGAGGTCATTTTGAAGTCATTTGGCTAAAGATAGAAATTTGAAGGTTTTTGAGAAAATCGACCGGAAGTGGAAGTTTTGATATCGAGGTTGGAATGCGATTCCGGAAGTTGGAGCAGGTCCGTAATGTTGAATATGACCTGTGCGCAAAATTTAAGGTTAATCGGACGTGATATGATAGGTTTCGGCATCGGATGTAGAAGTTGGAAATTTTAAGTTCATAAAGTTGGGATTTGAGTGTGATTCGTGGTTTCGATGTTGTTTGATGTGATTTGAGGCCTCGAGCAAGTCCGTGTTATGTTTTGGAAAATGGTGGTATAATTGGATGGGGTCCCGGGGGCCTCGGGTGGATTTCGGGTGGTTAACGGATCAGTTGAGAGTTTGAAGAAGGCTGGAATTGTTGTCATCTGATGTGATCCGCACCTGCGAGGATTTGACCGCAGGTGCAGCTTTGGCGCCGCAGGTGCGAGAGTGGGCAGGCTTGGCTGGGATCGCAGGTGCGATGGAATTTCGGTACCTGCGAATCCGCAGGTGCGGGATCTTGGGCGCACCTGCGGAAGCGCAGGTGCGAGGGCTGGACCGCAGGTGCAAAAATCGGCCTGCGAAGAATGTTTTAAAACAAGGATTCTTGGTTCATTTTCTTCATTTCTTCTTTGGTTTAGGCGATCTTGGGAGGCTTCAAAGAGAGGATTACTTCATCAAATATCAAGGTAAGTAACTCATTCATGCTTCTAAGTTAAATACAAGATTATATGCATGGATTAGGCATGGAAATTGGTAAGAATTTGAGAAATATTGAAGAAACCTAGAAAATGGAAATTGGATTTTTAGCCATGAATTGAGCATGAACATTTGAGTAAATTATATATTTGAGTTAGTAAGGCTATGGGTAGAATATATCTTCGAGAAATTTTGGATTCCGGGCACGTGGGCCCGAGGGCATATTGGTCATTTCACTAAGTGGGGTTGGGAAATTATATAATTTGGAATTGTTGCAAATATTAGAGTATATTTTCATTGGGTTGTCATTTTTTGGATAGTTTTGAGGCGTTGTGCGTGCGTTTGGAGTCATCGAAAGGGATTGGAGGCCGGTTATGGAATCTCGGAGCGAGGTAAGTCTCCTTTCTAACTTTGTGAGGGAGAATTGCCCCCTAGGTGAATTAATTAAGTATATGCTATTATCTTCGGGGGGCTACGTATGCACGAGGTGATGAGAGTCCGTGCGTAGCTACTATTATGCCATGTCCGGGTAGTCTAGGACCCACTATCATGCCTTATGTGTTGTACTTGTAATCCTGCATGTAATATTAAACTGCTAATACAATCAAAATCGTAATTGAATATCTAAAAGAAGACTAGAGTCCATTTTCCCTAATCATCTAGAAAGAGAATTGATTCCTCTGTGGATAATTGTGTACCTGGTAGGGTTGTATTATGGAATATCATTAAACTTGACAAATGAGTTTCAAAACAAACATTTAAAAACTATATTTCATGTTCCTTTAAGAAGGATTTTACCATTTTCCTGAGAAAAACTGCGTCTTGATAAAAATAAGGATTTATTATATGGATATGTGTACATATGAGCACATGAGTCGCAGGTATGATTCGCAAACAGGCTAGCCGTATTATTTGTATGTATAACCGCGTCGCATGATCGATTCGTGCGGGGAAGATAGATGCATCTATGGTTCGAGCTGTTCGACCCTTTGGCAGTGCACAATTTATTATTGTTGGTCCGCGCCGTTCGACCCTCGGCATTGCTTGCGCATGATATTTACTGTGTAGTTGCTATAATTTTTGCCTGATTACTGGCCTGAAATATTAAGTTGTCAATTGAAGTGACAGAAATTTAAAGTTATTAAAAAGATTTTGGAAGAAGTTGTTCCTTCCCGTCGATTAATTGTTATTTGATTAAATCACCCATGTTGATTAATTGTTATTAGTATGACGAAGATATAAAGTGTTAAACGTGAACGAAGTTGAAAATATCTATTCCTGATTTTAATAAATTGCTTATGATAATCATGCTTAGTGTCACACTTAAATATTCTAAATTGACCTTTAGAAGTGTCTAATTTGACCTCTCGTCACTACCTCTCTGAGGTTAGGCGGGCAACTTACTGAGTACACATTATTTTTGTACTGATGCTACACTTGCTGTGCATTTTATTGCACAGGTAATTTCATAGCAATGTGGAGGATTCGGAGACTTAGGCGAGCTGCACATCCGCAGCTGACAAAGTCTCCCTCGTACTATATTTATTTTCGTTTTAAATTTCCTTGTCCAATTTGTATTTCAGAAAGGCTTTGTAATGATTGTATAAATTCTTAGAAGTTGCTCATGTACTTATGACACCGGGTTCTGGGATGTGTTGGGATATATTTGCTAAAGGGTAGTATTCAAACCATTGTTTTTAACTAACAAATTTTATTTGGTTAATATGTAATAAAGTGAAAGGAAATATTTTCATAAATATTAAAACCGAAAAGTTATTTCAATTAATTAATGATTTGGCTTGCCTGACATTGATATTTGGCGCCATCACGACCTTATGAATTTTGAGTCGTGACATCATGTATACCTCCGCATATATTGCACATACACAGCATGCCTCATACACAAGTTTAGGTCCAGATTCAGCTCCTAAACATGATGTCTAAGTGATAATAGCATAGCTCAATTATACCACATAACTCAGAGAGGAAGTCCTAGTCATGGCTTGCCTACTGATTTTAGCATGCAGGTAGTTAAACATGAATAAAAAGATAGGTATGGTTTTTATTTCTTGTAATTGATTACCTAAGGTTTTCCTAGGTGTAAAATATCATGCACTAATTGTACAGGTTTATTAAGGGTCCAGATTGTCAATCCTATTAGCATGTGGTTCTAAGTGTGTACAAAGAACTGATTACCAGTTTATTTAGGCCAGGTGACTGTTTCAGATATATGTTTAGACTAAGTATGATCCTATTGCATGATATTTAATGCGGCATGGTAACTTAAACATGATTTTCTAAATAAATACAACATTATGCATAACTTCAGGAATCGCATAGGTGCCAAATTTTAATAGTTGTTTACCTAGAACATGATCTCTACGTGTGTAACATGGTCAAGCATGATTGCAGATTTGTTAACACACTCGTTTTAAGGCAGGATTTAGATTACATTTTCAGAATGCATGGACATAATCACATGATAGCATTTTCCATTGTTAGTACTGATCCTATGAACAGGATTTTCTAAGTGAAATACTGAAATAAAATGTTGAAACAGTGTTCATGAATCCTAAAGGGCATGATTTCTAATGCACGACATGCTTTGCACATGTTAGTCCTAAACATGATTTCTATTGCACACATAAGGAATTTAAAACTAATAGCATGGTTTATACCCTTTTATATTTATAGCATACATAGTTACTCCTTCCCCTTTTCACTATCGATCCCCCAAGAGTTGTTTAGAAAAATTATTAAAAACCATTGTATAAATTACATAAATGAATAAAGGAAAGAAGAAGTTATACTATAGAGAGCCTTCATGATAGTCCCAAGTCTCCAGGTTCTTAATGCCATGTGTTATTCAGAACCTTTCATAATCCGGGTGTGTCAGAGTTCCCTAAGGATCTCAAAGGATCCCGGGCAGTGCTCACACCCAGATTTCATAGCCAAAATAGAGTAAGTGCAGTCTGGAAAGGCCAGCTCTTGTGTGTCAAAGTTCATAGGGAGCTCAAGGGTCCCAAGGCAATGCTCACACAAGAGGGGCAGATCCTAAGGGGTCTAAGATTATAGTAAAGTGCAGGATGTGATTTGAAAAGAGTAAGTAAGAAAAATAGTTTTTGAAAATAACTTGTTTGAAATAAATTTGAAGAACAATAGCAGAGTTCACTTAGTGAAAACAGTTTGAAAAGGAAGAGGGTAAGACAATCAGAGTCTTAGGATCAGAACAGTACACATAGAATAAGAAACAAGAACCAACCAAGTTCAACAATCACAAGCAGGGGCTGAGGGGTAGGGGACAGGTATGAAGCATATAGGGAAAAACATACAACATGCAGAGTCACATACAGGTTCTGGGTATAGCATGTATCTAGGATTACATAGAAACTAACACATAGTGCATGTTGTAGTATGCTAGGAATCAAAGAGGACAGAAGTGAAGCAGAATCATGTTGAAACATGCAAAAGGGGGTAGTAAATATGTTGAAGCTAAAGGGGAAGGTATTAAGAACTAAAGCAGCAAAGCGTGCATACTAATTGCAAGTAGAACAACAAAACCATAAGTAAAAATAGATTAGAAATAAGATGAATTGAAATACCATAAGAAACATATTGTTTTGAAGCTTTAAACATAATTGAGGACATACCAGTTAGAAGATAGTAAGCAAAGAATGAAGAATAGGAAAATAGAATAACCATTCTTGGCTTGCAGCCGACTAATAATAGCAGGTAATCAAGAGAAGAACAGTAGAGAGTATGTATGTGTATAAGAGAGAGTTGAACAGTGTGTGTGTTCGTGTCTTTCAAAAATAAGAGGCCGGGGTACATATAGCTTTTAAAATAGTAGTAAAACGTGCAGATCAAAGCCAGGCAGCAATTAAAGGAATCAGAATCAATCAACACAAAATCAGTTTAAGTACTTCCTCTAATTAAGGGTTAACTTTCAAACGGTAAGAACAGGTAACCAATAAGGAAATAAATCAACATGTAATTGGAACATAACAAATAAGGAAATACTTCAAATAGTGTAAGTATAGAGCTGGTAATTAGGCTAGGTTCATAGAGTCTTAATTAAGGAAACAAATGTTGAGAATCAATAAATGGTGTTGTCAACTGCACAATAAGGCAGGAAATTAGTGAAGAATATTGTCCTAGGAAATCATGAAGGTATCAATCACTGGAAATCAGGGATTCAAGGAAACGAAAGTAATAATTGAAGGAAAATACTACAGATTTTTGTGAATAAACGAAATAAACATAGTATAGGGGAGAAGAGGCGTAGAACATAAACCCTAATAAGCACAGTAGGGTAATAAAATCACAGAAAAATCAGGAACATACTCATGAGAAACAGATACACATATAAATCAGAAGAACAAATCAATAAAGACAGACTAAGGGTTATAACACAACGCTAAAACTAAGGTTTTAGCATAATGCATTATGATTAAAAGTGGTTTTAACAAAAGCCGTTTAAACATATGATTGGAATCACAGAATAACGCTTAAACTCGAGAAATCATTTTTTGAAGAAAGGTTTTTAAAAACCCTAGTTAGAAGATGAACAATCATTTTAGGGAAAGTGAAAAACCCTTGAAGAAAACATCAAAACAACTCGGAATATGCATAGATCTGTAACGGATCTAAATAAATCAGAAGACTTTAAGTTCTAGGATTTCAAAGAACCCAAAGAGAAAAGTGAAAAACCTTAAAGTTTTAACGGCCTTAGCCAGGGAGAGTCATAGATCTTACTCAGATGGCCGGAGGTGGCCCAAAATGGCATGAGAACCCATGGAGTAAGTGAACCACCTTCTGGTTCCTCTGAGGGCCTCAAGGTGGTGATACCCGGTGTAGAGACGAAGCAAAAGCCAAGAAATGATAAGAGGCCATGGTTTCCGGCGGGGGAAATGGCCGGAGAAGGCAGACAGATTTCATAGGAGATGAAGAGATGAGAAGTATCTAGAGAGAATAGGAGAGAGAGAGTGTGTGTAAGAGGAGAGAAAATGAGAGACGGAGGGGTAGTCTCTAAGTTAACTAAGAAAGGGGAGATCTGGACCGTTGATTAAAATCGATCAACGGTCCAGATTGGACAAGAGATTGGGTCGGGTATTTTATAAGGACTGGGATGGGTATTTGGGCCGTTTTAATTGGGTAAGGGTTCGGGTGAAATAGGGCTAGAAATGAAATTAAGAGTGGCTATTAGTTAAATACCCTTTTAAATAGATAAATAATTAATAAAAATAGATAATAATTGTATAAAAATGAAATTAATGCTAAATAAATGAAATTAATGTAATTCACTAATATAAAAAATATAAGATGATTAGTTATTGATTTAAATGGTATAAAATGTAAAATTAGGCTATAATTGTAAAATTACTGTAATTATAACTAAATAATGCCAAATTGGCTAATTTATGAAATAATTAAATCCTAATAGGATTTTAAAATGATACATTGAGATGGGAAATATTTTGAAATTGTTTATAATACAATTTATGAATAATTATTGAATATAAAATACTGAATAAATTGGAAAAGAACTTAATAAAAATATGAAAATTATGGAAAAATACCAGTTATTATAAAAAGTGATTTTAAAGTTATATATGTAAATTTTAAAATAGTTTGAGGAAAAAATGGGTATCAACAGATTTGATATCTTTGAACCGTCGAACATTGGTGTATACCTAGACAACCATAAGTCACACAACCAACCCTTAACCGTCTTTGGTCTCACTGTTGTGTTCGTTTCAACCATGAACATCGCCTGATTTCATAAGTGCATAGAGAACTGGCCTTGCAAAATTCTCCTTGAAGCGGCTAACACTTCACACTTACATAGGTGATTCCTAAACGTGTCATCCCGTAGATACACTATTTGATATACCCCGTATCAAATTTAGAAACCATTAAAAAGCCTNGTAGTCTCATTCCCCTAGATGATTTCTCAACTACCTCTCTAGTTAGGGATTTTGTAAGTGGATACGACACATTACACTTGACTTTACATAGTCAATCGTGATAATCCCTCTAGAGAGTAACTGTCTAACTATTTTATGTCTTCGTTGTATATAACGAGACTTACTGTTATACATAACGCTCCCAGCCCTTCCAATTGCCGCTTGACTATCGCAATGTATGCATATTGGTGCCAACGGTTTGGGGAAAAATGGAATATCTTCCAAGAAATTCCGGAGTCATTCAGCTTCTTCACCAGCTTTATCTAAGGCTATGAACTTAGCCTCCATTGTAGAGCGGGCAATACAAGTTTGTTTGGACAACTTCCAAGATACCGCTCCTCCACCAATAGTGAATACATATCCACTTGTGAACTTGGAATCAGTTGATCCGGTGATCCAATTTGCATCATATTATCCCTCAATGACCGCAGGATATTTACTGTAGTGCAAAGCAAAGTCCTGGGTATGTACTAAATACCCCAAAACTCGTTACATTGCCATCCAATGAGATTGATATGGATTGCTCGTATATCGACTCAATTTACTTATAGCACAAGCTATATCTGGTCGTGTATAATTCATGATGTAAATTAAGCATCCCAACACACGAGCATAATCCAATTGTGATATGCTTTGGCCTTTGTTCTTTGCTAATGCAAGATTCACGTCAATTGGAGTCTTTGCAACTTTAAAGCCCAAGTGATTGAATTTTTCAAGTACTGTCTTAATATACTGAGATTGTGACAATGCCAGACCTTGAGAAGTCTTGTGGATCTTAATTCTCAAAATTAAATCCACAACTCCCAAGTCTTTCATATCAAACTTGCCAGTTAGCATGCGCTTAGTCGCATTTATGTTGGCAATGTTGTCGTGCCTCCTTTTTCCTCGCAGAGATAGGGTTTATGACATTTGTTGAGACAACTCGTTCCTTTTGGGAAAGAGGTTTGCATTTTGAGGAGTCGCCACCTAACGATTTAGGGGTGCGTTAGGGCACCTAAGGGGTTCATCTATAACTACGTTATTAACCAAAGATAGGGTAAGGGCTTGAAATTATCCTAAGGGGAAGGTGTTAGGCACCCCTCAGGATCCACAAGTGTGGTTCCCGGCCAAATAGATTTATTGTGAATTTGTACAACTTTAGCAAACAAACAAGTAAGGGCTCAAATAACAGGGGATATAAGTCTTAAGTACACAGATGTCGGAAAACAATTAATGCGAAGTTAAGCTTTGAAAAAAATTACAATCTAAGCATGTAAAGTAAAGGGTATCCTAGGTTTTATAATATGGATCACCTCAATGCAATACCCAATATGACACTCCTCAAAGAGGGGCTACACGTGGTATTAGCGCACTGGTCATCATATCCATATTCTACCCTTTCCCACCCCGTGAAGATAACTAAAGCGCGTGTTGGTCACGAACTCTATTGCATGTTGTTACCCGTCCCTTTCCTATCAGTCCTGGAGGATTTTTAGGACTTCTATCCTATAAAAGAGGTGCTAAGCAGACCCTCAGGTTTTAAAGGTAAATACTAAGGCGACATATAAGAAACAAGTAGGCCTGCAAATAAGGGAGAGCATGTAAAGCAAATAGAGGCTCAAGTATTCCTCCACATATATTACACCTAAACAGCATGTCTCATACACAAACAAAGGTCCAGGTTCAGTTCCTAAGCATGGTGTCTAAATGATAATAGCAAAATCAGTTATATTACATTACTCAGAGAGGAACTCCTAATCAGGCTTGCCTACTTATTTTAACATGCTGATATTTAAACATGATCACACAGAAAGTTCTTATTATATTTAAGAGTTGATTACCTAAGGCTTTCCTAGGTGTAGGATGATATGCAGCAGTTGTACAGATTTGTTAAGGATTCCAGATTATCAATCCTAATAGCATGTGATTCTAAATGTTTACAAAAGACTGACTGCCAGTATATTAGAACACGGGACTGTTTCAGACATGCATTTAGACTAAGTGTAGTAAGAGAGTATGATCCTATTGCATGATGTCTAATGTATAATGATAGGTAAAACATGGATTTCTAAATGCATACGGAATCACAGCATTATGCACAACTTCAGGAACAACATAGGTGATAGTTTTTAATAGGTTTAACAGGATCTCTAAGTGCGTAGGCATGGTAAAACATGATTGCAGCTTTATTAATACAACTATTCTAAGGCAGGATCGCATTTTAGAACATGTTGACAGAATCAGATGGTAGCAGTTTTTGTTATTATCATTAATCCTATGAACAGGATTTATAAGTGAGGGCAATGCATGATGATATGTTGAAAGAAAGCAGAGGAATGAACCTAAGTAACATGGTATCTAAATGCATGGCATGTTGTACCTAACCATGGTTGCTATTGCACATATAGAAAGTAAACCTAGGAACATGATTTCTACCCTTACTTATACTATAGCATGCATATCCCCACCCATTTTCACTATCCTACCCCAGAAACATTTTTACAAATAATTATTACAAGCCTCTGAATATGAATTAAATAATTAAAATAGGAAAAGAAGAAGTTAACTATAGGGAGCCTTCCATAACAGGCCCAAGTTTCCAGATCCTCAATACCATGTACTGTTATTTCACAACCTTATCATAATCCGGGTGTGTCAGAGTTCCCTAAGGATCTCAGAGGATCCCGAGCAGTGCTCGCACCCAGAACAGGAGCATCTTCCTTGATGAACTTCTGCAGACTTAAAGTAGTCAAGTAGAAGAACATCTTTTGCTACCAGCGCTTGAAATCAACCCCGAAAAATTTTCTGGGTTTCTCCTCTGGTGCCAATGCTGCCGGTGTTGTTTGGCTCATTGAGGCATTGGCAGTTACCATCGGAATAGCTTGGTTTCCGTTGTCATTCGTCATTTCTGTAAAAGAATGACACAAACGTTAAAATCATGTAGATTTTAATCTCCAATAAAGTAGAAAACCACAAAGGTTTTACTCTCCAGAAACAGTGAGTATAACACAAATACAGAAAATATATTAAATTCCTTAAGCTTGTTAGTAAACTGTATTTGTAAAATAATTTAGGAGATAATCAAATAATATTCAAACAGAAATGTAAACGAAATAAAATCAATTCGAGCCCATTGAATTCACAGTGTTTCCTTAAGGAATTTAATCCCCTCCTAGTACCCAAGATTATAGATTATTTCCTCCCAGGATAGAACGAATTACACACTGGCATAGTGGTACTTCAAACTCCAGTATTTCAGCGAACACAAAATTCGGTAGCAAATCACACTTACTGTTGCTTTCTTTGAAGTTAAAATATGCAGAAGAAAGGAGGAGAACTCAGAAAATTCGTATTGGAAATGTGAGAGAATGGACTTGTATTCATAGTCAAAGTTGGGCTGAAATCTGAAGAGGTGCAACTCTACAGAATGGCTGTTTTTGCAAAACGGTCGTAGCATAAATGGTTATTTACTCAACAATAAAGAGGGAAAATTGAAGAGGGTAGTTAATTTTCTGTTACAAAAACAAAAAACTGAAAATTGGATAACTGAATTGGATTTAATATAATATTTATTTTAATATTAATATTTAAAACAAATATTTAATAACATTTCTGTTAATATTTACTATTACCAAATAAATGTAGTCCAAAAATTAATCAATCAATCATTTGATCAAATCCGAATCCGAGTCCGAGCTGAGACGAGCGAGCGACGGCGGCGCGAGGCTTGCTTTCTTCTCAACTCTTTATGAGCTAGAAGAAGAGCAATTGCTTATATACCCATCAAAAACCTTTTCCTCTTCTCATATGGGACAAGCAAGGAGGGAAACTCAAATATTTTATTTTTCCCTCCATTTCTCATTCACCTTATTTTAAGTATTAATAGCCTAAAAACCCAACAGTGAATTCACAAGTTAACAAGTGCTTACTTACGTAGCTTCAAGCATTTGGCTTTGATGTTGAGTAATTGCTGCAGTTTTACACCTTGTGTTTAAAATCCATTTGGATAGATGCTTCCTGCAGTCAAGAAACATGAAATTAAGTGTAAATATACACAATTACACATGAACACGAGAATTCTCAAGATATTATCGATGTTAACCTTGATTTTCTCCTTCCAAGTAACCAATATTTACTAGAAATGTAGGAGGATTCTCATATCAATCAAAAATTATGCAAGCTAGTTAGTGCTGTGAGAGCAGCTGGTCTCATTTCCCCCTTTCATCTTTCTCTTTTTCTTTCTCTTTCTCTTTCTTGAAGCATCGTCCATCTTCTTTGATAGTCTATCACAAAATCTAATCAGCTCAACATTCTGAGACTCATGTTCCTTCTGAACTACCATTGTTGCTTGATCCATCTCTAGAGGAGATTTATGCTCATACCCCAAATGTAGTCCCCTCTCTATTGTGAATTTATTCTCAAGAAATGCCTGCGAACCAGAACCGCATGATGGCTCTAGTTGTTCAAATACCATAGAACAACCAATTTCAGTTGTCACTGCATTATCGTTTTGCGGAACTGGATGGAGTTTGAGATTGTGTCACCCGTTGCTTCCTTCTCCATCTCCAAACGTTATTCTCATATTCCAGTCGAATTCCCCAACATGCTTCCGCTTCTGAGGATACCTCAAATAGGCAATATATAATCATTTAGGATCTTCCCTTCTTTATCGTCAGAAGTGCGCCACAATGCTTTAAATGGTATGTAGTACCACAAGACAGAAGGAAAGTTAAGGCAACGTTGGTGGATGTGAAAGTTCAAGGAATGTTTTCTTTCAGGCTCAGATTTGCAGACCAATGCAGCTTTTAGATCAGCTCTACATCTATCAGAATAGAAACATATCGAAAAACCCAGGAATTTATGGGTATACCAGGATGGATTCAGACAAATTGAGATCTTTGATTGATTTATAAACTGATAATCGAACGACTATGGTATTCTGACTAAGTAACGCAAAAGTAGCTCCTCTGGTGAAAGTCACAATGCAACAGAAGATTCATTATTAGTATAGATCAATTAATTGACATTCATATGTGAGGGAGAGACAAAAACCTGGATATATGTCCTGAGAAAATGCTGTAGGAACTTCAACACATTAACTTGGTTAGTTGTGACAATTCCGTATTCGGTTCTTTCATGACCATACCATGATATACGGATGTCATTACCATGATATACAGATGTCATGCAACTTAACACATGTTAGAATAATAATCGTGGGGCGAGAACAATATTTGTGTACCTGTCAACGCAGCGGAAGGATTGTTGAACTCACTACTAAAAGAATTGCCCCAAGTCGAACTTTGAATCTCTTGGAAAACAAAGTTTAGTTTCACAAACTAAATGTCTTTGTTCTTGTGCGTTTTGCGAAAAGAAGAAGAGAAATCTTCACTGTTATGGAAGAAGAAAATAGATAGAAAAGGAAGAGCAAGAACCCACTTCAATTTTGTTCGTTCATCCCACACTTCAATAGGAAGACCAAATGAGTTATTATAGAGAGAGAAATAACTGCTATGGGAAACTGTTCAACTACACCCAAACGTGTAGTAACTTCTCCAAAGAAGTTATTTTGTTCTCAAACTCTATCTCTTCCCAAATGGGTTGGGTCAGCCCATATAAAGCGACCCGGTATCCAAATTTTAATACCCAACATCTCCCACTTCGCTCATGATGGGCTGGAACTCAAACCAGTATCATGAATAAATAATACACTTAATTCATACAGACAAGTAGTTCGTGCGACCTGCGAGCATCAAGAGCTATAATATAATTAAACCCTTTAAGGTTGTTTAACAACTCTAAGTAGAAATCCAATCACATGCGGAAGAGATTTACTACTAACATGAGGATCTTATTACTCGCAATACCCCAGATGTCATTTGCTATTCCAATAGCTATTTATCTTATCTCTCATCCTCGAAAGAGGTGAACTCGAGTTCATATTTAACTTTGTATCCACAATTACACCCAATACCCTCATGGTAAGTGTAATGGTAAACCTATGAATACATGTTAAATTACTAAATTTTAGTTGTCTTCCCTTTTTACTCGAATCTTTCCATTCCAAATCAACTGCTTTCCTAGACATGCACTGCATTGCCGAATTACTCATGGTTATTAGTAACATGCTAAAGTAGCAACACCAATTGGTACTTCAAGAAACATAAAAGGTCAAAGGGTATTCCAATAAAAGTTAATGTAACTTCTTTGGGATCTCACACAATGAAGAAGCACAGACTTATTCTTCCATTATCACATTGGTCAATAGCGCACATGGTATGAAACATATGTTACGGTGTTCTCACCTTATATTGGCGCGTGTGTCTTATTCTTTTAATCATTCAACACCGTACAGATCTTGGTCTAGACACATTCAAGTGTCTAACCCAAATTTGTCACTTCAATAACCCTTAAACCATCTTCTCAGAGAAACTCGCATCTGGTTTACATAACAAGTCATAATCGAATAGTGAAATTCGTAAGTTGTCAAGAACGACCTCTTCAAGTAAATATAACCTTGAATTATCCAAGGTTCTACAAGGTCTCATATCTCTTCACGATTCTTAACGCAAGAGGCGATTGCTCGTGTGAGAGAGCCAATCTCGCGACTTGTTCGGAACACTTTATCAACAAAACATTCATCACATGCATACGAGATATAAGCAAAATACAAGAGTCAAATATTGATGAGCATATTATAATACTAAAGTCATTTTACAATACATGAATATGTTCATATCCTTCGCAAACCTAGAGCCATAACATGTTTCTCAAACAGGTCTCTAGATATCGCCTTTGTAAAAGGATCAGCTATCATGCTTCGCGTAGGAATGTACTGTAAATTTATCTCTCCACTTGCTACCATGTCTCTTACAAAGTTATACTTGATGTCAATGTGTTTGGTCTTGCTCTGATACTTAGGATCTTTTGTATATGCAATAGTTGCTTGACTATCACAATATAGAGTCATGGACCCCTGAGAGTTCTTGGTAATATCCAAATGTTTAAAGAATCTCTTCAACGAAACAGCTTCTTGTACTGCAGACGCACAAGCCACGAACTCAGCTTCCATTGTTGAAAGGGTTGTACAGGTTTGTTTCTTACTTATCCATGATATAGCACCACCATTAAGTAAGAAGGCATAACCGGATGTTGATTTTCTATCATCCCGATCACCAGCCCAATCAGCATCTGTATATCCTCTCAAGTATAAATCATTTCCACTATAACATAGTGAATAATCTACAGTCCCTTCAAGTATCTGAAAATTCTCTTCCCAGCTTTCCAATGATCTCTTCCAGGATTGGATTGATACCTGCTAACTAGACCTATGGCATAACAAATGTCTGGGCGAATACACATCATAGCGTACATCATGCTCCCGACAACACTTGAATATGGAACTTGAGACATGTCTTCCTTTTCATTTTCAGTCTTGGGACACATTTCAAGGCTTAAAGTTTCACCTCTCGCTATAGGAGTATCCATGGATTTGCAACTATTCATGTGAAAATGCTCCAAAATATTCTTTATATAAGTTTCTTGAGATAGACTCAATAACTTTTTGGAACGGTCTCTTTGGATCTTAACTCCAAGGATATAGTCTGCCTCGCCCATATCTTTCATGTCAAATGACTTTGACAGCCATGACTTGATAGTATTCAAATACTCCAAATTGTTTCCGGCCAATAAAATTTCATCCACATAAAGAGAAAGAATTACAAACATCCCATTGGAATTCTTCACATAAATGCAATGGTCTTCATTGATCATGGTGAAATCATATGAGATCACCTCCTTGTGAAATCTCAAATACCATTGCCTTGAAGATTGCTTCAAACCATAAATAGATCTTTTCAATTTACAGACCTTCTTTTCTTGTCCTTTAACGATGAAGCCTACATTGTTACATGTATATTTCTTCGTTCAGTTCTCCATTGAGAAAAGTTGTCTTCACGTCCATTTGATGTAATTCCAAATCCAAACGTGCAACAATAGCCAAAAGTAAGCGAATTGAGGTAAACTTCACAACTGGTGAAAATGTTTCCTCATAATCTATTCCAGCTTCTTGAGTAAAGCATGTTTCCACCAATCGTGCCTTGTATCTTTCTATTGACTCATCTGCTTTGCGTTTGACTTTGAGAACCCATTTGTTCCCTATGGCTCTACGCCCAGGCGGGAGGTCAACTAGATTCCAGACTTTGTTGGTTTTCATGGACTCTAATTCTTCTTTCATTGCTTTCATCCACTCATCTTCGCCAGGGCTCGATAAAGCCTCAGTCACAGACTTTGGCTCATCCATTTTTGTGGGAGATACCAAGAAGATATAATCTTCAATTTCATAAGTACGTTTGGGTATATTTTTCCTGGCACTCTTTCGTAGTTGAAATTCAGGTTCGTCAGAAGGATTTTGGGATTGAGAGTTCCCACTCCCACTTCGATCAAGAATAAGATCTTGATCAATTTGATTATCAACTGTGTCAAAAGACACTTGCTGACTATCTGAGTTCAACATTTCATAAAAGGGCTCTCTATTCTTTACCTCGCCCTTCTTTGGAAAATCATTTTCCATAAATGTGACATCTCGTGATTCAATCTCACTAACACTTCCATCTTGTAATTCATCAATGAACACATACTCTTTGGAGTGTTCTGAATATCTTATAAAAATACATTTCTTGCCTTTTGGACCTAATTTACCAAACTTGCTAAAAGAATCTTTTACTTATGCAGCACAACCCCAAGGTCGTAAATACTTTAAGTTTAGTTGATTACCAGTCCATAGCTCATAAGGAGTGGAAGAAACTGATTTAGAAGGCACTTTGTTCAATATGTAAGTTGCAGTCAATAACGCATCTCCCCAAAAGGATATAGGTAAATTTGCCTATGCCATCATGGACCTTATCATGTCCAGTAGTGTTCTATTCCTCCTTTCTGCTACACCATTTTTTTGAGGTGTGTACGGAATAGTTAAATGTCAGGTGATGCCCTTTTCATTACACAATTCTTCAAATTCTTTTGATAGATATTCACGCCCGCTATCGGTTCTTAGGGTCTTAATCCTTTTGTCTAATTGATTCTCAACTTCATTCAAATATTTCTTAAGGCATTCAAGTACTTCAAATTTATGAGAAATCAAATAGACATAACCAAAGCGTGTGAAATCATCAATGAACGTAATGAAATATAAAGCACCAGACCTAGCCCTACATTCATTAGACCACAGATATCAGAATGAATTAATTGCAATAGAAAATCGACTCTCTTAGCCTTTCCAAATGGTTTACGTGTAATCCTCCCGGCAAGACAATTTTCACAAGTTGGCATTTCAATTTTAGAGAAAGAACCTAGATGTCCTTCATTAGCCAATCTATTCATTCGATCCTTCCCTATGTGACCTAATCTTGCATGCCATGTAATGATATCAACATCATTGTTACTAGAATAACATGCCATAACACAACGATCAACTTAATAGTTATACGTAAAAGGATTACAATTTAACAAAATAAAACCATCATAACAATGTCCAAAACCATAAAAAATATTTTGTCTTGAGTAATTCTAAGACCACTGCGGCTAAAGTTCAAATTGAAATCTAAATCCAGAAGAACAGACACAGAGACTAAGTTTCCTCAAATTTCTGGAACATACTGGACGTCATGCAACATCAAAGATCGGCCACCACGTATGTCCATTCTGCAAGTGCCTATCCCTTTGACTTCAAGCTTTGCATTATTTCCCACATATACATGCTTTGATCCAGGTGAAAGTCGACGAAACCCTATGAATGCTTCTCTATCACGTCTCACATGGTTGGTGGCCCTTGAGTCTACAATCCACACAGGATAAGATTCAGTTAGTAAAACAGTGCTAGAAACATATATAGCACTAAGAGATGCATTTTGAAATGCTACCTTTTCCGTTTCTTGGAATTTGGCTTGTTTCTTTTCTTCATATAGAACCGTTTTCCTTTCTTGTAATTTGGCTTGTTTCTTTTCTTGGAGGATCCTTTTCAGGTCTCCTTACCCTTTCTGTCATTTTTCTAGTTTCTCTTGCGCTTGAAGCTTGATCTCTTTGTACCACTTGATTCTGCCACAAAGGCATTAGGAACAACTTTAGCAGCACCAAGCCGCTCGTCTTCAAGCTCTACATGACGGGCAACATCAGCAAAAGTTTTGATGCTATCATTGTGGGTCAAGTTAACCTTCAGATGTTCCCAATTATTGGGAAGAGACCGAATCACTGCCTGAACCTGCTGCTCGTCAGAGAGAACATGGCCAGCACCTTTGAGTTGTGCAATCATATTTGACATCACTCTTAGATTTTGTTTGACACTGTGATCATGACGCTTTTTGTACGTGTCAAACTTGATTGTCAGCTGTTGAAGGCGAGTCACAGTTGTACCTCCATATGCCTCTCTTAAATGTGCCCACATGGCTTGAGCAGTAGGAAATTGCTCACATTCATGGATGAGATCATCAGCAACTGAACTTACAATAATTCCACGTGCAGTGGAATCTTTCTTCTTCCAAATATTGTATGTTTCCAGATCCCTCCTGTGTTGGTCAATGTTACCCTCGTCTGGATGACTCATAGCATGGTTAATACTTTCAAGAGCATCTTGCTCTTCGAGTACATACCACATCTTACGACTTCAGATGTCGTAATTTTCACCATTCAGTTTGTCACTCTTTTTCAAGTCAGCAATGATACTTTTCGATGCCATGTCTGTCATTAGAGACAATATTACAATTTTAACTCATCAATATATACTTCAGTTAATTTATGCATGTGATTACACACTCATGTAAATTAATTATAATATTAATTCTACATTTAGTATAGAATCGAACGGTCACTACGTTTACATTCATCATCTATATCTAAATATTTTAATTAATATTAAAATCACTTCTTAGTGTGTACTTTATTTCAAGTCTCAACCCAAAAAAAATATAATAAACAATGTATGTAACTGGTGAGACAAGTAACATAATTTAAATTGCATTAAGATAAACCACATAATAACAGTTTTACATGTTTGCTAGGACGTACATGTACCAATCGAAAACTAACTCTTGCACATATACATAAAAGGTGCACTGGGCCAAACATCCTGATAAATCTCAGTTAAAATTTCACCCAAAGGCTCTCGAAGAGAGTCCGCTAAAATAGCTAATGCTTCCCAATCAGTAATTTCTACGTAATTAGCCAATTCAACTCTTTTTAACTGAAAAAGGTGTACATGTTCAGGAATGGAAACATCAGGGCCCATTTTAGATTCCTTAAACTCCCAAATTTCTTTTTTCTTTCCCTTCGTTCAGCCCTTCGATCCCTTAACTCATTTTGTCTCGCCCTTGGGACATTCTTGATGACTTCAGGCTCCGAGTCTGCATCATTATAGAAATAAGGCTTGCGACGACGTACCCTTCTACGTTGTGCCCTTCCTTGACTTCGAGAACTCCCACTTGGAGTAATTCGAACTTGTTCATATTTAGCCATATCTAAAATAGGACCAAGGAAACAATAAGAATGGCTACAACCATCTGATGTGACAACAACATATGTCACAATAACTCGTAGAAGCATATCTATGTAAGGAATTAATGTTAAACTAATTTTCTATATTAAGTAAATAAAAACTCACTTTTCCAGTTTCAAAAAAAGTGAAAGTATATTATGAGAACCGAATGCTTATGAACCAGAAACACAAATTTCACATGCCTAATAAAAGCCAAAAAGTCTCATACAGCAGGTACTTCAACCATGTAATTCAATGGTCTGGTGAGTGCATTCAATGGTCATATATTCCTTATTTGTTTTGCTTTTGCTTAATACCAAATACATGCAGAATCATCAAGATACATATACATAAGACAGATGAAAAAGGGATAAGATTGGAATGGGATCTATACAATTTCTGAGATGCTGTTTCTCTAACTATTTTCAACATAATACGAAATTATCCATAGGCGCCGTAAAAACTTAAAAGAAGCAAAGAACAAACTATATATTCCCTTTGTTTCGTTTTATTTGGCAACATCACTATTTGCCAAATAACTGTTCGTCTCTCATTTCAGGACATTCTCGTGCAGAGTTTCTGATTTACAGTCGTTTCTTCATACTTTTCTGATAAAAAAATGCTTTGGAACAAACAACAACGAACAATGATTGGGGACGAACTTTTCAACGGAGTTTTCTGTTATTCCATGTTTTAAAGAAACAAGAAACAACGATGGCTTTGATGCCAATGTTAGAATAATAATCGTGGGGCGAGAACAACATTTGTGTACCTGTCAACGCAGCAGAAGGATTGTTGAACTCACCACCAAAAGAATTGCCCCAAGTCGAACTTTGAATCTCTTGGAAAACAAAGTTTAGTTTCACAAACTAAATGTCTTTGTTCTTGTGTGTTTTGCGAAAAGAAGAAGAGAAATCTTCACTGTTATGGATAAGGGTGGTAGGTGGGTTGGTCCCGACCCGGGACCGACCCGGGCCCGCGGGCTATACGGGCTAGCGGGCTAAACGGGCCGGCCATGGGGGGTCCGGGC
>ML315708.1:0-13651 GCA_005239505.1 Nicotiana paniculata
ATTTACTTTGGGACTGCGGGACGGTATCCCGGGAGATCCCCCTGCATATTTACTTTGGGACTGCGGGACAGTATCCCGGGAGATCCACTAGACAGCTGAGAAAAGGACTACAGGACGGTATCTTGGGAGATCCTCATTGTTACCATTGTTATTGAGCTGTTCATATTCCGTGTTTACTCTGTTCTTGTGTTTTGTTATTACCTTGTTGACCTGTCTTATTTCACTGCTGTATTCATTATTACTGTCTGTTTTCACACTGTAAATTTCTATTATATTGTTTAACCTCAGTAGAGCCCTGACCTTCCTCTTCACTACCCGACCGAGGTTAGGCTTGGCACTTACTGAGTACCGTTGTGGTGTACTCATGCCCCTTCTGCGCATGTTTTTCATGTGCAGATCCAGGTACCTCCACCCAGGCGCACTATCCCCGAGGTTAAGAGNCAAAGCTTTTCCTTCTTTACAGTTGTTTAGACATTATGGAGTTAGAGCCGTGTATTACATTTCTGTTAGCCTGTGTTTCCCGTGAGTTTCCGAGTTTTGAGGTGTTATTGTAGTCTTCCGCATTATTATTTTGAACTGTATATGCCGAACGGTATTTATATACAGTCTTTCTTTTAGATTGTTCATTTTTTACTTAATTATTCCGCAAGTTATGTTGCTTTTCCGCATTGTTAGGCTTACCTAGTTATAGGGACTAGGTGCCATCACGACATGTTCACGGAGGGCGAACTGGGGTCGTGACACATACAAATCAGAAGGGATTCATTCTAGCTTATCATTATGTCACGACACAAATTCCCAATCCTCGGGATTGTGATGGCGCCTAACACCACACTTGTTAGGCAAGCCAATTTTAGAACTTAATTAACCATTTTATTTTAAAAATTTGTTTAAACACGAATAAACAATTTAAAATAAACATGAAATCTAATACTTTCCAATAACTGATATCAGGAATAATATTTAAAATAATAAACGAACCACGAGCTAATACTAACTATAAAACTACCCAGAGTCTGGTGTCACAATTCACGAACTACTAAAGAATACTACAAATAATTGGCTGAAAGAAATGTATTTCTGTTTTGAACGAAATAAAACAGTATCTAATAATAAAGGAAAGACTCCAAGAATCTGCGGAAGCCAGCAGATCTACCTCATGTCTCCGAGATAATGATAACGGCTACAACTTTCGCTTAGCTTTGGCCGGTACCTAGATCTGCACAAGAAGTGCAGAGTGTAGTATCAGCACAACCGACCCTATGTACTAAATGAGTGTCGAGCATAACCTCGACGAAGAAGTGACGAGGCTACGACGGGGCATTTATAATATAACCTGTCAACGATGTATAATAAAGCAAGAAGAAAATTTCTAAATGAAACAGAACAATAATCTGAAGCAACAAATAAAATAACTCAGCTACAACCACTCCTCATATAAGTTTCCAAATTTCAAATTTCACTTTGAAATAACCGTAAGTGCATAATATGAGAAATAGTAGAGTAAAACAGTAAGTATTCAAATCTTGTGTTTAATATAAGTAAAATATAAATGTCCTCCCTTATTGCTCCTTGTTGTGGCGCGCAACCTGCTCCCACATGTCTACCCTTATTGCTCCTCCCTATATATATATCACCCTTATTGCTCCTGGTGCGGCGTGCAACCCGATCCCACCTGTCCACCCTTATCACTCCTTGTTGCGGAGTGCAACCCGCTCCCACCAGACAATCACATCACTTTATTAATAAAAGATTTCACAATTGAAGTCAAAGACTTTCACAATATTTTTGTCTCAGCAATTATAAAGAAAGCTGTATTACTCATAAGCTTCATCAATTATCATTTCACAATGAAACCAATCGGAATATATAGAAAAACACTATCAACCTGCTCACCCTTTTATGTATCACAATGAAGCGAAGCAAAGGGAACAACCAATACTTCCAAAATACTTGAAACAATACTTAACAAGTTAATGAAACCAAGTAGGCATGAATGCATCAATGATCATAAAACAACTAAACTAGGGATCAATTAAATTGGAAACAACGACAGGATCATGTTTAAGAGATAATTTGGTGGTGCATAGATACTCGTCACCTCACCTATACACCACACACATGCAAATTCACATAGAAATTAAGTTGGAATTTCTATTCCCTCAAGTTAAGGTTAAACCAAGCACTTATCTCGAATTCGCAGGCCACTCACTGCTCAAGCAAAACTTTTCTTTAGAATTGACCTTCAACTCACTCGAATCTAATCATAATTAGTTCAATGTTGTTAATTAGTTCTAAGGGAACTAACTTTAATTCCAAACTATAATTTTCCTAAGTTTTCTTAAAAAAAAGTTTAAAACCGACCCCTGGCTCGCTTGGTCCAAACTAGGGGTTCGGGCCAAATTTTGTTTACTCATTCACTGCCGAGCCCGAGTATGCTATTAGTTAGAAATCTGACCCCAATTCGAGGTCCAACAAAATTCCCTAATTCTACCCAAACCCCCAATTTCTACCATGAAAACTCTTAATTTTTTATTGAAGATGTGACGACCCGGTTGGTCGTCTTAAGAATTAACGCCTCGATCCCCTGTTAACTATTTTCCCCAAGTCTATTTCTGCTTAATTGAATTGCCGGGACGTTCGGTTTTAACTTTCAGAGAGTTTTGGGATATTTAGTCCCTAAATGAGAGCTTAAGTGTTGGAAAGATGCCCCTAGTCAGAGCAGCGTGAAGACGGCCTCCAAATGGAAATCTGATGGTTCTGTTAGCTCCGTTAGGTGATTTCGGGGTTCGGAGCATGTTCGGAATGTATTTTTGAAGTCCGTAGCTCATTTAGGCTTGAAATGCCGAAGTTTGAATTTATGGAGTTTCCGGTCCGATAGTGAATTTTTGATCCGAGGGTTGGAATGGAATGCCGGAAGTTGCAGTAGTTCCTTCATGTCATTTGGGACGTGTGTGCAAAATTCGAGGTAATTCGGATAAGTTTAGACATGTTTCGGCGTCAGATGAGAATTCAGAATTTTCTTAAGTTTCTAGGCTTGAATCTATGCATAATCGATGTTTTCGATGTTACGAGACATGGTTTTAAGGCTCGACCTAGTTCAAATGAGGTGTTAGGGTTGGTTAGTGGTTTTGGTTGAGGTCCCAGGGGCCTCGGGGTCGTTTCGGATGCTTAACGGGAGAAATTTGGGACTTAGCTGCTGCTGAACTAGGCTCTTCTGGTGTCTTCGCACCTGCGAAGGACTTTCTACAGGTGCGGCCTCGCAGGCGCGTGGGCCATGGTCGCAGGTGCGATAGAGGGGAGATTAGGCCAGTGGTCGCAGGTGCGACCTGGGTTCTGCAGGTGGGGGGCCGCAGGCGCGACCAAACGACCGCAAGTGCGGCCCCAGTGCATCTTAGTGAATGTCGCACCTGCGATGCTTTTTCCGCAGGTGCGGTGATCAGGACCGCAAGTGCGAGATCCCTGTGTGTTTTATTCCAAAAATCTGAGGGTTTATTTCATAAGTCTAAAAATCGAGTAAGGGCTCGGGAATTGGCGATTTTCAGCGAGTTTTGAAGAGAAGGACCATAGGTAACGTTTTCTAATCCTAGTTCATTGTTAGACCATTAATCCCCGTTGTTTTCTTTAGTTTAATTATCAAAAATGGGGGGGGAAACCATAGGAAGGGAAGAAATGTTCCCAACCCGAAATTTCTGAAAATTGTGGGGGTTTTGGCATCGGGTTTAGATTGTTTCTGGTTAAACGAGTTCGTGAGTGAATGGGTGTCCGGAAAATATAACTTTTACCCGATTCCGAGTCGTGGGCCCGAGGGTCATTTTGGTCATTTTACATAATTCCACGCTTTAGCTTTGAATTAAATAGTAGAATTAGTTGTTTGAGATGTTATTTATGATATGTAATTGAATTGTATAGATTTGGGCCATTTGGAGTGGATATTCGTGGCAAACGTGTGATTTCAAGTTGATTTTGAGCCGATTCGAGGTAAGTGGCTTGTCTAACATTGTGTGGGGGACCTTTCCCCTTAGGATGTGATATTTGGTAATTGAATGCCTCGTACGTGAAGTGATGAGCGCGTACTTGTGCTAATTATTGAAAATCTAGTTTTACTTTAAATATTTAGACTGAGTTTCTCTCTTACCTGTTTTATTCTATTTGCGATTATAGCCTATGTTAGCTTAGGAGATCATGCCTAGCTGCCTAAATTGCCTATCTGTTTAAATTGCTTTATTTGTACTACGTGAAGCATGTTAGGCTAGATTTACTTGTTGCCTTGTATTTTTGCACTCTAAATCTGAATGTTTTCTATTTGTGGATGCGTGTTTACTTTGGGACTGCGGGTTAGATTACGGATAGATCCCCCTGCACATTTACTTTGGGACTGTGGGTTAGATTCCCGATAGATCCCCCTGCACATTTACTTTGGGACTGCTGGTTCGATTCCCGATAGATCCCCCTGCACATTGATATGATGGACTACGGGACGGTATCCCGGGAGATCCACTGGACAGCTGAGAAGAGGACTACGGGACGATATCCCCGGAGATCCATTGGACAACTAAGGAAAGGACTACGGGACGATATCCCGGGAGATCCTTCGGATATCCATATGATGGACTACGGGACGGTATCCCGGGAGATCCTTCGGATATACATATAATGGACTACGGGACGGTATCCCGGGAGATCCTTTGGATATACAAATGATGGACTACAGGACGGTATCCCGGGAGATCCTTCGGATACACATATGATGGACTACGGGACGGTATCCCGGTGGATCCTTCGGATACATGTGATGGACTACGGGACAGTATCCCGGGAGATCCTTCGAATATACAAATGATGGACTACGGGACAGTATCCCGGGAGATCCTTCAGATATACATATGATGGACTACGGGACGGTATCCCGGTAGATCCTTCAGATATACATGTGATGGACTACGGGACGGTATCCCGGGAGATCCACTGGGCAGTTGAGAAAAGGACTACAAGACGGTATCTTGGTAGATCCTCATTGTTACCATTGTTATTATGCTATACATATTATGGGTTTACTCTATTATTGTGTCTATTCATTGCTTTGTTTGACCTGTCTTATTTCACTGATGTACTCATTATTACCGCCTGTTTTCATACTGTAGATTCCTATTATATTGTTGATCTCAGTAGGGCCCTGACCTTCCTTGTCACTACCTCACCGAGGTTAGGCTTGGCACTTACTGAGTACCGCTGTGGTGTACTCATGCCCTTTCCTGCGCATGGTTTTCATGTGCAGATCCAAGTACCTCCGCTCAGGTGCACTATCCCCGAGGTTGAGAGATACAACAGAGACTTCGAGGTATATCTGTCGCGTCCGCAGAGCAGGAGTCTCTATCTTATTCCAGTTTTTTTTGTGAAAAGTTTATCCCTCCTTTCATTTGTATAGATATTCTGGAGTTAGAGCAGTGTATTATATTCTGTTAGCTTGTGGTTCCCGTGAGTTTTCGGGTTTTGGGGTAATGTTGTAGACTTTCGTATTATTTTGGCTTGTATATGCCAAGTGGCTTTTATATACAGTCTTCCTTTTAGATTGTTTAGCTTTCTTTTACTTACTTATTTCCGCATTATGTTGTTATTCCGCATTGTCAGGCTTACCTAGTCATAGGGACTAGGTGCCGTCACGACATGTTCACGGAGGAAGAACTGGGGTCGTGACAAGTTTGTATCAGAGCTCTAGGTTCATAGGAGTCACGGAACACAGGCTGGTTTATTAGAGTCTCGCTGATCGGTACGAAGACGTCTGTACTTATCTACGAGAGGCTATGTAACTGTTAAGGAAAAATCTTCACTTCATTGCATTCCTTGTCGTGCAATATCTTTTGACATCAATTCTAAACCTCTGCTTTCTATTCTCTCACAGATGGTGAGGACACGTGCTACTCGGACGATCAGGCACCCGTGCCCCCTTCAGCAGCCGCCAGAGGCCAGGGCCGGGGTAGAGACCGAGGATGCGCACGTGGTGCAGCGAGAGAACCTGCGCGAGCTGCCACCGAGGTACTACCAGCAGATCCAGTTGAGGTCCAGACACCTGCCACGCCTACTGCCACTACTACTCAAGCTCTTCAGGAGACATTAGCTAAGTTTATGTCCATGTACACCACTCTGGCTCAGGCAGGGTTGCTTCCACTTGCTGCAGCCACATCTCAGGCTGGGGGAGGAGCACAGACTCCCGCCGCTCGCACTCCTGAGCAGCGAGTGCATGTGGAGCAGGTCCCAAAGATTATTCCTGTACCGCATGTAGTGCCAGCTCAGCCCGAGGAGGGGTCAGCTATTTCAGAGGATGAGCAGCGGAGACTTGAGAGGTTCAAGAAGTATGACCCTCCGGTATTCAGTGGGCTAGCATCAGATGATGCCTTGGGATTTCTAGAGGAGTGTCACCGTATTCTTTGCACTATGGGCATAGCCGGATCTAGTGGTGTTTCCTTTACTACCTTCCAGCTTCGCGGGGCCGCCTATGATTGGTGGCGCACCTATGTTAGACAGTCCAGACAAGGCTACTTCACTGACCTGGACCCAGTTCTTAGATATGTTCCTGAAGGAGTTTGTTCCTCAGAGCCTCAGGGACGCATGGCGCGCTGAGTTTGAACATTTGCACCAGGGTGCTATGACAGTTTTAGAGTATGCTATCTGTTACACCAGATTGGCTAGGCATGCACCGGTTTTGGTTACTACGGTACGCGAGACGGTTTGCCGGTTTATTGAGGGTCTTACCCCACCCATCAGATCTACCATAGCTCGAGAGTTCGAGATGGACATTCCTTATCAGCAGGTAGTGAGCATTGCTTGGAGGATCGAGTGTATGCTCGCTAGGGAGCGAGAGGAGAGAGAGGCCAAGAGGTCTCGAGAGTCAAGCCACTACTCTGGTGCCCGCACCCCAGCAGCAGGTCGTCATGGTAGGGGTTATATGGTCCGCCTAGTTCATTCAGCTCTTCCAGCAGCCAGCGGTACCCCAGCTCCACCCAGGCCTCAGGAGCCTTACTATGCACCTCCAGTTTCTAGCGCGCCTCCTGCGCGAGGTGCTTTCAGGGGTCAGTCTAGCAGACCTGGCCTTAGCCAGTCACAGCCACCACGTCCTCCCAGAGCTTGTTTCAAGTGTTGTGATACACACCATATGGTTAGGGAATGCCCCAGAATTGGTAGGGGTGCATCTTCACAGACTTTTCAGCCACAGCGTGCTCAGCAGAGTTCTCAGGCCATGATCATAGCTCCAACTGCTACCCCATCTGCCCAGCCAACCAGGCGCGGAGGTCGGGAAGGTAGAGGTCACCCTCGAGGGGGAGGCCAGGCCAGATATTATGCTATTCCTGCTCGTACCGAGGCAGTTGCCTCCGATTCTGTCATCACAGGTATTATACTGGTTTGTCACAGAAATGCATCGGTTCTATTCGATCCAGGCTCCACGTACTCTTATGTGTCTTCTTATTTTGCTCCGCTTTTGGGTATAGCCTGAGATTCTTTGGGTTCTCCTGTTTATGTTTCTACTCCTGTGGGAGATTCTCTTGTTGTGGACCACGTTTATCGGTCGTGTTTGGTTACTATTCGTGGTTTTGAGACCAGTGCGGATTTATAGTTACTCGATATGGTGGATTTTGATATTATCTTGGGCATGGACTGGTTGTCGCCCCATTATGCTATTTTTGATTGTCACGCTAAGACCGTGACGCTGGCTGTGCCAGGTATTCCGCATGCTGAGTGGAGTGGTACTTTATATCACACTCCCAGTAGAGTTATCTCTTTTCTTAGAGCTCAGCGTATGGTTGAGAAGGGGAGTGCCGCGTATTTGGCTTATGTGAGAGATATCACTGTTGATACCCCTTCTGTTGTTTCAGCTCCAGTGGTACGAGATTATCCCGATGTGTTTCCAGCTGATCTTCCGGGCATGCCGCCCGATAGAGACATTGATTTTGGCATTGATTTGTTGCTGGGCACTCAGCCCATTTCCATTCCTCCTTACCGTATGGCTCCTCCTGAGTTGAAGGAGTTGAAAGATCAGTTACAAGAATTGCTTGATAAGGGTTTAATTAGACCCAGTGTTTCACCTTGGAGTGCTCATGTCTTATTTGTGAAAAAGAAAGATGGTTCTATGCGTATGTGTATTGATTATCGCCAGCTGAACAGGGTTACAGTAAAGAACCATTATCCCTTGCCTCGTATTTACGATTTATTTTACCAGCTTCAGGGCGCACATGTATTTTCTAAGATTGATTTGCGCTCAGGTTACCATCAGTTAAAGATTCGGGAGCCGGATATTCCGAAGGCTGCTTTCAGGACTTGGTATGGCCATTATGAGTTTCTAGTTATGTCTTTCGGGTTGACTAATGCCCCCGCAACATTTATGCATTTGATGCACAGTGTATTCAGGCCATATCTCGACTCGTTCGTCATTGTTTTCATAGATGATATTCTTGTTTACTCCCGGAGTCGGGAAGATCATGAGCAGCACCTGAGGTCAGTGCTTCAGACCTTGAGAGAAAAGAAATTGTATGCTAAGTTCTCAAAATGTGAGTTCTGGTTGAGTTCTGTGGCATTCTTAGGCCACGTGGTATCGAGTGAGGGCATTCGAGTGGATCAGAAGAAGGTAAAGGTCGTGCAGAGTTGGCCCAGGCCGTCCACAGTTATAGAGATTCGCAGTTTCCTTGGCCTGGCGGGTTACTACTGCCGTTTTGTGGAGGGGTTTTCATCGATTGCAGCCCCTATGACTAGATTGACCCAGAAGGGTGCTCCATTTCAGTGGACAGAGGAGTGTGAGGCGAGCTTTCAGAAGCTCAAGACAGCTTTGACTACAGCCCCAATCTTGATATTGCCTACTGGTTCGGGGTCTTATACAGTTTATTGTGATGCCTCGCGAGTTGGACTTGGAGCGGTGTTGATGCAGGACGGTAGGGTGATTGCCTACGCGTCCAGACAGTTGAAGATGCATGAGAAGAATTACCCTGTCCATGACCTTGAGTTAGCTGCCATTGTTCACGCCTTGAAGATCTGGCGTCATTATTTGTACGGTGTGCCTTGTGAGATTTATACTGACCACCGGAGTTTGCAGCACATATTCAGGCAGAAGGATCTAAATTTGCGCCAGCGCAGATGATTAGAGTTGCTAAAGGACTATGACATCACTATATTATACCACCCGGGGAAGGCCAATGTGGTGGCCGACGCCTTGAGTCGCCGGGCGGAGAGTTTGGGGAGTTTGGCATATCTTCATGCAGCTGAGAGGCCTTTGGCCTTAGATGTTCAGTCCTTAGCCAGTCAGTTCGTGAGATTGGATCTTTCTGAGCCTTGCCGGGTATTGGCTTGTGTGGTTTCTCGGTCTTCCTTATTCGACCGTATCAGGGAGCGGCAGTACGATGATCCTCATTTACTTGTCCTCAGGGACACGGTCCAGCACGGTGATGCCAGAGATGTGACCATTGGAGATGACAGGGTATTGAGGATGCAGGGCCGGATTTGTATGCCCAATGTTGATGGGCTTCGGGAGCTGATTTTGGCTGAGGCCCATAGTTCGCGGTATTCCATCTATCCGGGTACTGCGAAGATGTATCAGGATATGAGGCAGCATTATTGGTGGTGAAGGATGAAGAAGGATATAGCATAGTTTGTAGCCAAGTGCCTCAATTGTCAGCAGGTCAAGTGTGAGCATCAGAGACCGGGAGGGTTACTTCAGCAGATTGAGCTCCCAGAGTGGAAGTGGGAGCGGATCACCATGGACTTTTTGGTTGGACTTCCTCGGACTTTAAGGAAGCATGATGTTATTTGGGTGATTGTTGATCGGCTGACCAAATAAGCCCATTTCATTCCGGTACTGACTACTTATTCATCAGAGCGGTTGGCAGAGATATATAGTCAGGAGATCGTTCGTCTGCACGGTATTCCAGTTTCTATTATTTCAGACAGAGGTACTCATTTCACTTCACGGTTCTGGAGAGCCGTTCAGCAGGAGTTAGATACCAGGGTGGAGTTGAGCACAACATTTCACCCCCAGACGGATGGACAGTCTGAGCGCACTATTCAGATTCTTGATGATATGCTCTGTGCGTGTGTGATTGAGTTTGGAGGGTCTTGGGATCATTTCCTGCCATTGGCAGAATTTGCTTACAACAACAGTTATCAATCCAGCATTCAGATGGCGCCGTATGAGGCTTTATATAGCAGGAGGTGCAGATCTCCGGTGGGTTGGTTCGAGTCGGGTGAGGCCAGGCTACTGGGCACAGAGTTGGTTCAGGATGCATTGGAGAAGGTCAAGGTGATTCAGGAATACTCCGTACAGCCCAGTCCAGACAGAAGAGTTACGCGGACCGAAAGTTGTGATGTTTCATATATGGTCGGAGAGCGGGTTATGCTTCAGGTTTCACCTATGAAGGGCGTTATGAGATTTGGGAAGAAAGGGAAGTTGAGTCCGAGGTTTATTGGCCCTTTCGAGATATTGAGGCGTGTTGGGGAGGTTACTTATGAGCTTACCTTACCTCCCAGCTTGGCAGGAGTTCATCCGATTTTTCATGTTTCAATGCTCCGGAGGTATCGCGGTGACCCGTCCCATGTCTTGGATTTCAGCTCAGTCCATTTGGACAAGGATCTATTATATGTTGAGGAGCCTGTAGCTATATAGGATAGGCAGATCAGAAAGCTCAGGTCAAAGAACATAACTTCGGTAAAGGTTCAGTGGCGGGGTCAGCCGGCCGAGGAGGCGACCTGGGAGACCGAGCAGGATATGCGCAGCTGTTACCCTCATCTTTTCACTACTTCAGGTATGTCTTTATGATCGTTCGAGGACGAACGAATTTTTAAGTGTAGGAGGATGTGACGACCCGGTCGGTCGTCTTAATAATTAACGCCCCGATCCCCTGTTAACTATTTTCCCCAAGTCTATTTCTGCTTAATTGAATTGCCGGGACGTTCAGTTTGAAGTTTCAGAGAGTTTTGGGACATTTAGTCCCTAAATGAGAGCTTAAGTGTTGGAAAGTTGCCCGTAGTCAGAGCAGTGTGAAGACAGCCTCCGAATGGAAATCCGATGGTTCCGTTAGCTCCGTTAGGTGATTTCGGGGTTGGGAGCGTGTTCGGAATGTATTTTGGAAGTCCGTATCTCATTTAGGCTTGAAATGCCAAAGTTTGAATTTTTGGAGTTTCTGGTCCGATAGTTAATTTTTGATCCGAGGGTCGGAATGGAATTCCGGAAGTTGCAGTAGTTCCGTCATGTCATTTGGGATGTGTGTGCAAAATTTGAGGTCATTCGGATAAGTTTAAACGTGTTTCGGCGTCGGATGAGAATTCGGAATTTTCTTAAGTTTCTAGGCTTGAATATATGCATAATCGATGTTTTTGATGTTACAAGATGTGTTTTTAAGGATCGACCTAGTTCAAATGAGGTGTTAAGGTTGGCTGGTCGTTTTGGTTGAGGTCCCGGGGGCCTCGGGGTCGTTTCGGATGCTTAACGGGAGAAATTTGGGACTTAGTTGCTGCTGAACCAGGCTCTTCTGGTGTCTTCGCACCTGCGAAGGATTTTCTACAGGTGCGGCCTCGCAGGCGCGTGGGCCATGGTCGCAGGTGCGATAGAGGGGAGATTAGGCCAATGGTCGCAGGTGCGACCTGGGTTCTGCAGGTGGGGGACCGCAGGCGTGACCAAACGACCGCAGGTGCGGCCCCAGTACATCTTAGTGAATGTCGCACCTGCGATGCTTTTTCCGTAGGTGCGGTGATCGGGACCGCAGGTGCGAGATCCCTGTGTGTTTTATTCCAAAAATCTGAGGGTTTATTTCATAAGTCTAAAAATCGTGTAAGGGCTCGGGAATTGGCGATTTTCAGTGAGTTTTGAAGAGAAGGACTATAGGTAACGTTTTCTAATCCTAGTTCATTGTTAGACCATTAATCCCCGTTGTTTTCTTTAGTTTAATTATCAAAAAAGGGGGGAAAACCATAGGAAGGGAAGAAATGTTCCCAACCCGAAATTTCCGAAAATTGTGGGGGTTTTGGCATCGGGTTTAGATTGTTTATGGTTAAACGAGTTCGTGAGTGAATGGATGTCCGGAAAATATAACTTTTACCCGATTCCGAGTCGTGGGCCCGAGGGGCATTTTGGTTATTTTACATAATTCCACGCTTTAGCTTTGAATTAAATAGTAGAATTTGTTGCTTGAGATGTTATTTACGATATGTAATTGAATTGTATAGATTTGGGCCATTTGGAGTCGGATACTCGTGGCAAACGTGTGATTTCAAGTTGATTTTGAGCCGATTCGAGGTAAGTGGCTTGTCTAACTTTGTGTGGGGGACCTTTCCCCTTAGGATGTGATATTTGGTAATTGAATGTCTCATACGGGAGGTGACGAGTGCGTACTTGTGCTAATTGTTGAAAATTCAGTTTTACTTTAAATATTTAGACTGAGTTTCTTTCTTACCTGTTTTATTCTATTTGCAATTATAGCCTATGTTAGCTTAGGAGATCATGCCTAGCTGCCCAAATTGCCTATCTGCTTAAATTGCTTTATTTGTACTACGCCAAGCATGTTAGGCTAGATTTACTTGTTGCCTTGTATTTTTGCACTCTAAATCTGAATGTTTTCGTGTTGTGGTTGCGTGTTTACTTTGGGACTGCGGGTTAGATTCCTGATAGATCCCCCTGCACATTTACTTTGTGACTGTGGGTTAGATTCCCGATAGATCCCCCTGCACATTTACTTTGGGACTGCGGGTTCGATTCCCGATAGATCCCCCTGCACATTGATATGATGGACTACGGGACGGTATCCCGGGAGATCCACTGGACTGCTGAGAAGAGGACTACGGGACGGTACCCGGGAGATCCACTGGACAGAATCCCGGGAGATCCACTGGACAACTGAGGAAAGGACTACGGGACGGTATCCCGGGAGATCCTTCGGATATCCATATGATGGACTACAGGACGGTATCCCGAGAGATCCTTCGGATATCCATATGATGGACTACAGGACGGTATCCTGGGAGATCCTTCGGATATACATATGATGGACTACGGGACGGTATCTCGGGAGATCCTTCGGATATCCAAATGATGGACTACGGGACGGTATCCCGGGAGATCCTTCGGATATACAAATGATGGACTACGGGACGGTATCCCGGGAGATCCTTCGGATATACATATGATGGACTACGGGACGGTATCNATAACCACTATTCGACCAATTATCATTCCAAGATGCCATGTCAAGAAAGATAATAAAGTATTAAATTAAGATAAAAAAAATAAAAAAAATACAAAATAAAAATAAAAATAAATAAAAAAATTATGTAGACAAAAGTAACGAGTCAGTCTAGTAGAATAGTTAATTTCTAAGTCCCCGGCAATGGCGCCAAAAACTTGTTGGTTAATTTCCNTAGATCCTTCGGATATACATGTGATGGACTACGGGACGGTATCCCGGGAGATCCACCGGATAGTTGAGAAAAGGACTACAGGACGGTATCCTGGTAGATCCTCATTGTTACCATTGTTATTATGCTATACATATTCCTGGTTTACTCTATTATTGTGTTTAGTCATTGCTTTGTTTGACCTGTCTTATTTCACTGTTGTACTCATTATTACCGCCTGTTTTCATACTGTAGATTCCTATTATATTGTTGATCTCAGTAG
>MDKI01103337.1:0-18128 GCA_005239505.1 Nicotiana paniculata
AGGATTATATTTGCAACGCCCGCTTAGTCTTCTACAAGACATAGTTGAGCGTGATCACCATTCTTCTAGGCCATTCCATTCAGCACTTCATACATCCCATGGTGCCCCAGGTGGTCGTGGCTCTTACTTGACTTATTCTGATCAGCCAACTCCTATCAGTGCACCTCCTCTTCAGAGTTTTTAGGGTGGTTATACTGGTTGACATGGTCAGTTTTCCGGCCAGAAGTATCAACAACCGAGGTCTTGTTACACTTGTGGTGACCCGAGGCACATTGCTAGATATTGTCCTCGCGCTTCAGGTAGTTCTCAGTATTAGGGTTCTCGTGCTATAGTTCCGGCACCAGCCACCACACCACCTGCCCAGCCAGCCAGGGGTAGGGGTTAGGTAGCCATAGGTAGGGGCCAAATTGTTAGATGTGGAGACCAGCCCGCTAGAGGTGGAGGTCCACCTATTAGAGGTCTTCTAGAAACATAGTTCAGGGTGGTGGGGCCCAGCCCCGGTTGTATGCATTTCTAGCTAGACCTGAGGCGGAGTCCTCCGATGCTATTATCACAGGTACCATTTTAGTTTGTGATAGAGATGCTTCAGTTCTATTTGATCCGGGGTCTACATACTCTTATGTGTCTTCTTACTTTGCGTCATATTTGGTTGGGCCCCGCGATTCCTTGAGTGTCCCTGTTTATGTGTCTACGCCCGTGGGGGATGCTATTATTGTAGATCGTGTGTATCGTTTGTGTGTGGTCGTTATTGAGGGTCTTGAAACCAGAATAGACCTTTTGCTTTTTGACAAGGTTGATTTTGATGTCATATTGGGTATGGATTGATTTTCACCGTATTATGCCATCTTGGACTGTCACGCCAAGACAATTACTTTAGCTTTGCTGGGGTTGCCCCAATTAGAGTGGAAAGGGACTCCTGGTCATTCTTCCAGCAGAGTAATTTCTAATGCCAAGGATTGCCGCATGGTTGAGAATGGGAGTTTGGATTATTTGGCTCATGTTCGTGATTCTAATGCTGAGGCTTCTTCTATAGATTCAGTACCTGTTGTTTGTAAGTTTCCTGAGGTGCTTCCTGCAGACCTGTCGGGGATGCCACCTGACAGGGAAATTGATTTTTGCATTGATGTGGCTCCGGGCACTCAACCCATTTCTATTCCTCCATACTGAATGGCCCCGCCAGAATTGAAAGAACAGTTGCAATACTTGCTTGATAAGGGCTTCATTAGACCTAGTGTCTCGCTCTGGGGTGCACCAGTTTTGTTCTTTGAAGAAAATGATGGATCGATGAGGATGTGTATAGATTACCGGCAGTTGAACAAGGTTACTATCAAGAATAAGTATCCATTGTCGAGAACTGATGATTTGTTTGATCAGCTTCAGGGAGCTAGAGTGTTTTCAAAAATTGATTTGAGATCGGGCTACCATCAGTTGAAGATTAGGGCATCTGATGTTCCTAAGATAGCCTTTCGGACGAGGTATGGGCATTATGAATTTTTGGTGATGTATTTTGGTTTGACTAATGCCCCAGCAGCCTTTATGGACTTGATGAATCGGATTTTCAAGCCTCATCTGGATTCCTTCGTAATCGTGTTCATTGATGATATTCTAATATACTCCCGCAGTCGAAAGGAGCATGAGCAACACCTCTGGATAGCGCTTCAGACTTTGAGGGATAGTCAGATGTATGTTTCAAAGTGCGTGTTCTAGTTGGATTCAGTAGCCTTCTTGGGTCACATCGTGTCAACAAAGGGTATTCAGGTAGATCCTAAGAAGATAGAGGCAGTCAAGAACTGGCTTAGACCCACTTCAGCCACGGAAATCAGGAGCTTCTTGGGTTTGGCGGGTTACTACCGTCGTTTTGTGGAAGGGTTTTCATTTATAGCAGCCCTAGTGACTAAGTTGACTCAGAAAGGTGCCCCATTCAAATGGTCGGACGAGTGCGAGGCAAGATTTTAGAAGATCAAGACAGTCTTGACTTCTACACCGGTGTTGGTGTTACCATGAGGTTCAGGATCTTTCACGATATATTGTGATGCTTCCCGTGTTGGGCTTGGAGCGGTGTTGATGCAAGATGGAAGAGTGATTGCATGTGCGTCTCAGCTGTTGAAGGTCCATGAGAAGAATTATCGTGTCCATGACTTAGAGTTGGTAGCCATTTTTCACGCATTAAAGATTTGGAGGCACTACATTTATGGTGTGCCGTGTGAGGTTTTCATGGATCATCGTAGTTCAATACTTATTCAAACAAAAAGATCTCAATTTGAGGCAGAGGAGATGGTTAGATTTATTGAAAGACTATGACATTTCTATATTGTATCATCCGGGGAAGGCCAATGTGGTGGCCGATGCATTGAGTAGGAAGGCAGTGAGTATGAGCAGCCTACCATTCATTCCAGTTGATGAGAGACCGTTAGCTTCAGATATTCAGACTTTGGCCAATCCGTTCGTGAGGTTGGATATTTCATCCAGTCGTGTTTTATCTTGTACGGTCACTCAGTATTCCTTATTTGGGCGTATCAGAGATCGGCAGGATGATGACCCGTATTTGATGGTCCTTAGGGACACAGTTTGGCACGGTGGTACCAAGCAGGTTACAGTTGGAGATGATGGTGTTTGAGGATGCAGGGTAGAGTGTGTGTGCCTAATGCAGAGGTGCTTCAGTGAGTTGATCCTTGAGGAAGCTCACAGTTCTAAGTATTCTATTCACCCTGGTGCTGCCAAGATGTACCAGGACCTGCGACAGCATTGTTGGTGGCGAAGGATGAAGAAGGATATTGTTGTTTCTATGGCTCTTTGCTTGAATTGTCAACATGTGAAGTACGAGCATCAGAGACTTGGTGGTTTGCTTCAGTAAATAGAGATTCCTCAGTGGAAGTGGGAGCGTATCACTATGGACTTCGTTGTTGGGCTCCCACAGACTCAGAGGAGGTTCGATATTGTTTGGGTTATTGTGGATAGGCTGACTAAATCAACACACTTCATTCCGGTGGAAAGTACTTATACCTTGGGGCGGTTGGCAGAGATATATATTAGGGAGATTTTCCGCCTTCACGGTGTGCCAGTGTCTATCATTTCTGATCGAGGTACGCAGTTTACCTCGCACTTTTGGAGGGCGGTTCAGCGTGAGTTGGGTACACAGGTTGAGGTTAGCACAACATTTCATCCTCAGACGGACGGGCAGTCCGAGCATAATATTCAGATCTTGGAGGATATGCTCCACGCCTGTGTTATTGACTTTGGAGGTTCTTGGGATCAGTTCTTGCTGTTAGCGGAGTTTGCCTACAATAATAGCTACCAGTCGAGCATTCATATGGCTCCCTACGAGGCATTATATGGTAGACGGTGTAGATCGCCAGTAGATGGTTTGAGCCGGGAGAGGCTCGGTTATTGGGTACAGACTTAGTTCAGGAGGCCTTGGACAAGGTCAAGATTATACAGGATCACCTTCGGATAGCTCAGTCCAGGAAAAAGAGTTATGCCGACCGTAAAGTTCGTGATGTAGCGTTCATGGTTAGAGAAAGGGTATTACTTCGGGTATCTCCCATGAAGGGTCTTATGAGATTTGGAAAGAAGGGCAAGTTGAGCCCTAGGTATATCGGGCCATTTGAGATTCTTGATAGAGTGAGGGAGGTAGCTTATAGACTTGCATTGCCTCCAGGTGTTATCCTCAGTCCATCCGGTATTCCATGTGTCTATGCTCCGAAAATATCATGGTGACCCGTCCCACATGTTAGATTTCAGCATTGTCCAATTGGACAAGGACTTGACTTATGAGGAGGAGCCGGTAGACATTCTAGACCGGCAGGTTCGTCAGTTGAGGTCAAAGTGTTACCCTTTAGTTCGAGTGCAGCAAAAAGGTCAGCCTGTTGAGAAAGCTACTTGGGAGTCCGAGTCGGACATGCGGAGTAGATATCCACACTTGTTCACAAGCTCAAGTACTTTTCTATGTTCGTTCGAGGATGAACGTTTGTTTTAGAGGTGGAGATTGTGATGACCCAAGGGGTCATCTTATGAAATAAGACTCCATTTCGGGCTCATTAGCCTTAAAACATTAATTTTAATCACCTCGATTTGCATGCGCAGTCCGGATGTGAATCCGGAAAGTTTTTAAGTGAAAATATATGAAATAATAATTTTTGAGAAGTTAAATTTGATTTTTAGTTGAATTTGGTCAATATTTTGAGTAAACGGACCCGGGCTCGTGTTCCGACAGTCCCGGTAGGTCCGTAGTAAAATATGGAACTTGGGCATATACCCCGAATTGAATCTTGAGGTCCCTCGCTTTAGAAATCAATTTTTGAAGAAAATTGTTATGCTAGATTTTACAGGAAATAAAGAAATGAAATTCGGTGGAAATTGGAGTTCATTTGACGTGATTCGGATGTTGGGTTGAGAAGTTAGTGAATTTGAAGTGTTCTTGAGAAATCATGAGTTTTGATCGCACGAGCAAGTTCATATGATATTTTTAAACTTGCGTGCATGTTTGGTTCGGAGCCCCGAGGGCTCGGGTGAGTTTCTGATAACCTACAGAGTGTTTAGACTTAGAAAAATACAGTTGGTGCATCTGGTGTTTGTTGCAGGCCTCTGATCTCGCAATTGCGAGATCAGGCTTCGCAATTGCGAAGTTAACATGCCTGGTAATTGCGAGATATTTTATCGCAAATGCGAAAAAGGCCTGGGAAGGCCATCCTCGCAAATGCGTATCACTGCTCGCAAATGTTGTGGGTCTGTGGTCACAAATGCAACATTTTAGTCGCAAATGCGAAGGCTCCAGTAATGCGAAGGGTTCGCAATTTCAATACCCATCTCGCATTTGCGAATTGCAACATCTGCAGCCTATTAAGTTAGGACTTAGACGGGATTTTCACCCATTTTTCAATTCTCTCGAACACTAAACCTCTCTTCGCGATTTTCCAAAGACCTAAACTTCTCCAAATCATATGTAAGTGATTCCTAACTAATTTCTTTCAATCTCTTACTGATTTTAACAAGATTTCAACCTAGAATCTAGAATTTTCATGGTAGAATTAGGGATTTTTGGGTAGAACTTAGTGTCGTGCCACCTTTTTCCTCCCCTTTCGGATCGGTCAGGGTATTCGACATTATTAGGACAACTCGTTTCCTTTTGGGAAAGGGATAAGTAATTGAAGAGTCTCCACCTAACAATTTTTTAAGGAGCGTTAGGGCACCTACTAAAGTTTATTTACAAACAAAGATTAGACAACCAGATATAGGGTAAGGGCTTGAAATTACTTCAAGGGGAAGGTGTTAGGCACCCCTCGAAGTCCACAACTGTGGTTCCCGGCCCAGACAAACTTTGTGAACATATAGCATATAAGCAATAAACACATAGGTAAATAGATGAAGGTTTTGAGAAGATTTGCAGTCCAAGCACACATATGTGCTTAAGTTTAAAAGATTTAAAGTCTAAGCACATATACAAAATTCTGAAGGTTTTATAATCTAAGCACACATGCGTATGGGATAGGGGGTCCTAGGTTGTTTATCCTATAGGATCACATCAGTACAATGCCCGGTAATCACCCTCAGAAGAGGGGCTACACGTGGCATTAACGCACTGGATATCATATCCACGTCTACCCTTCCCACCCCTTAGTGGTTATTAAGCGAGTTTATTTAACGACCTCTATGCGTGCTGTTGCCCGTCCCTTCTTAATGGCCCTGGAGGAATTTAGGACCTCTAAATATAGGCAGTTCTAGACAAAAACCCTAAGGTTAAAAGGATAAAATTCTAAACGAAAGGCAAGAACAAATAGGAATTTACAAATAAATACAGGAAAAGCAGTTAAGAGGCTCATATTTACCTCCACAGATAATGCACATAAGCAGCACATCTCAAAATCAAACAAAAGACAGTTTTATTAGACAGAATCCTAAGACAGGATATCTAAGTGAATATCATTGCACAGAACTATGCAGCTTGTTTATAAACTCAATAGCAAGGACCTAATCAGTTTGCCTACTGATTTTAAAACCTGTTAGCCTTTAGACAGTAAACACAATCAAAACAGTATTCATTTTTTAAGAGATTGATTACCTAAGGCTTTCCTAGGCGTGGGTTGTGCATAGTAACTACCAGAACTATTAGACAGTTCAGAGTTGTTTTAGCTAAAACATGCTGTTCTGAATGATGTAGATCTAAGAATGCAGAGATAATTACCAATTTTTATTAAGATCAGACATGATAATTATATGCGAGGCCATCTTATACCTTTTCATGATTCAGCAGTTTAAACTAGGCGTAGTTAAGTAAATGTAGACGAAATCCTAGAGTATGGTATCTAATATGCATATACAAATGCAGGATGGCTAAGACATAATTTCAGGATGCACATGATTCCTAAAGCATGATTTCTAAAATGCACAAAGAGTTACATGATGATTGGGACATGTTTTGAATTCACATGAGTATTAATTTTATAACCCTAGGAGCAGGATTTCTAAGTGGTAGGAATAGGCATAAATTAAGGACATGTTGTACGTTAAAGAGGTTATGAAAGCCTTAAAGACATGATATCTATGTTTGGCATAGTTTGAATGAACATGTTAGTCCTAAGCATGGATTCTAATGCAGATATAGGGGATGTAAAGCCTAAGGCATGATTTCTACCCAGTGGCATTGATAAGATCATATAGCTATCCCCCATTTCACTAGCCATCCCCTAGTATTCATTTACAATAATTATTACAGACCAGGTGAATAAATTACATAAATAGATAAAGGAAAAGAAGAAGTTAAACTATAGGGAGCCTAAAAACAGGCTCAGGTTCCCAGAACTTCAAGTTCCCAAATGTTTCATGGCCTTTCTCATATGCGGGTGTGTCAGAGTTCCCTTAGGACCTCAAGGGATCCCGGGCAGTGCTCACACCCAGATTTCATAACCATAATTGAGTAAGTGCAGTGTGGAAGGGCCATCCCCAGTGCATCAGAGTTCAGAGGGATCTCACAGGATTCCCAAGGCAGTCATACACTGGAGGGGCAGAACCTAAGGACCTAAGAGTAGAGTGAGAGTGCTTGACATAGTTTTGAAAAAGGTTTAATAGGAAAGAAGTATTTGAAAGAAGGGATTCAGTTGCAGTAGTTTTATAAAATAGGAGAGTTGTTTAGTAGTAAAACAATTTTGATAAGAGTGGCGAAATCAAACAAACAATAGATCAAACACAAAGCCAAGCAGGTTCAACAATACTCAAATAACAACCCTTCACACAGGGATAATTGGGGACTGAGGACACATAATACACATATAATAAACATAAATCTCTTGCAATTAAGGGGTAGCTAATAGTGTAAATAGTGAGACATGAATTCAGGAATGCTAATTAGAACATAGTCACAGAATCATAAATTCTTAGGGGGTTCATGGGATTCGGAGATGACATAGTATAGGATTTCATAGCAGTAGTGAGGACATAGAAGCACTAAACATGATTGAGCATAGCATCACGGCAACTTAGGGTAACAAATCACTAAGGCATACCAGAACTAGGCTACTAGTACACAAGCATCAAAACAGAATTGAGTCATATTGAATCAGATTACAAGTGTATAGGAACATGCTAATCCTAAAGAGTTAAGACATAATTAGCATACTAGATGAAGCAATGATGCAAAGAGGTCAATTACATGTTGAACAACAAAACAATAGATAGAAAGAGATCAAGAACATGATAAACTGAAGCAGTAAAAGGAACATATTGGTTTTGGGACTTAAATTGAAAATCAGAACATACCAGTAAAGGGACAGTAAACACAAAGGTGAAGGGGCAGGAGAGCACAATAGTTAGCCTTGGCTTGCAGCCGGCTAACTCAGAATAATAGTAAGTGATGCACAAAACTTTGAGTGTAAGAAATAGAGTTTGAACTAATGTGTTCGTGTCTGTTTAGTGTCAATGAGAGAGCAAGAGAGAGCATATATAGTAGTTTGAAACTAGGTAGGATAAGGTAACAATCAAACTCAGGCAGTGATTGGGGAATCAAAATAAATCAACATAAGATCAATATAAGTACTCCCTTCAATTAAGGAGTTAACTTTGAACGGTAATAGACATGCAATAAATAAGGAAAGATACCATATGACTGTAATATAACACAATAAGGAAATATTTCAGCACAGTACCAATATAGAACATGTAATTGAGGCTAGGTTCAGAGGATTCTAATTAAGGAAATAACATAAGAATTAATTTGACAACATCGTCGACCATAAAATAGGACAAGAAATAAGCTAAGGTCGGAAAATCAGCAGGGAAATCATCATAAGGGATTATTGAAAGGTATCAATCACAGGGAATCAAGGGTTCAAATGGGAAATAGTACTGATTAGGTGGAATCAACAAAAAATGCACAGAATAAACACATGATAAGCAAGAAGAAGGAAAGAATTAGAACCCTAATAGACATGGTAAAGTAAACATCATATAGAATCAGGGATTTAAACTGGAATATAGTCATGATAAATATAAACCTCTGAGAGTAAGCGAGGTAAGCACATAATAGGCAGAATCAGAAACCCTAGTAAGTTAAATAGGGTGAAAATCACAAAAATACTCAGATTAATCGAAGCAGATTCGTGAGAATCAAACATGCAAACAAGTTTGAAAGAACAAATAGTAAAGATAAACTCAGAACCCAAATATTAAACCAAGAAACTTAAGGTTTTCAACATAATAAAATAAGAAGAAGGAAAAACTTAAACAGATCGTTTAAACACAGTGAAAATCACAGAATAACACTAAAGTCAGAAGAAGAATCATTTTTTTGAAAAGGGCTTAAGAAACCCTAGTTTGAAGATGAAGAGATGCTTTAGGAAAATCGGAAAATCTTTAAGAAACCAACAAAATAACTCGGAATATACCCAAATCTATTGCAGATCTAAGGAATCTAGTGTTAAAATTAGGGTTTCAGAGAGAGAACCCAAAGAGAGACAGAGAGTCGGCTTAGAAACCACAAATTCTAGCCGGAGATCGGAGGATCTTACTTAGATGGCCATGGACGGCCCGAGAATGACATGAAAGCCGTGAGAGGTGAGCACGGACCCCGGGTGGTGGATGAATAACCAACCGGTCACTTGAGGACCTCAGGGATGCAAGAATCGAGCCATAGAGAGAAGCCATAAAGGCTAGGGGGTAGGGAACCGCCATTGCTACCAGCGAACCAGAGAATGGAGAGGGGATTAGGGTTGATGCAGAGAGGATTTGAGAGAGAAGGGGAAGGGGATGATGGAGGATAGAAGATGAGAGAAATGAGAGAAGTGAGGGTTTGGGAGTGGGGTCGTTTGGATTAATTAGGGAAAGGGTAAATCTGGATTGTTGATCTGAGTGATCAACAGTCAGGATTGAAATGGGGTATTGGGTTGGGTAGGATAAATGTATTGAGCCTGGGTGTTTGGGCCATTTTAATAAGACTTGGGGCTGGTCTAATTAGGTTTTCAATGAAATGGAAGTGGCTATCTATTAAATAACCCATATAAATTAATTAAAACAATTTATAAAAAATAACTGTTAAATATAAAAATAAATTTCATGCGTAGAAAATAATTAAGATGATTACTTAGTATTTTAAAAATACAAATGATTAACTTCTGAATAAAAAATAGTATAAAATCGTATGATTGGGCTATAATTGCAAAGTTATTGCAATTATAGCCGAAAGGTGTCAAGTTGACTAATTATGAAATATTTGGTCTCAATAGGACCAAAATAATTAATGAAATCCAGAAATACTTTTGAAATCATTTGTAATGCAATTTCATAGTTATTTATTGGAAATAAAATGCTGGATAGATTAATACAGATATAGGAAAATTGTGGAAAAATATCAATTACTATTGATACATGATTTTGAATCTATACATGCAAATTTAAAAATATTTTGAGGAAAAAATTGGGTATCAACAGCTGCCCCTCTTTACCCGGAAAGGATGAAAGAGTTTATCGGGTAAAGACATGATGGCCAATTTTGACTGAGCGAAACGGTTTGGAGAGATTTAGGCCGCACCGTGGTTTTTGAGCTGCCTACATATCCCTGGTTTTACAGGAATCAGGTTGTATGTAGTTCCGGATGTATCGGCGAAGCATGCCGATGAAGTTATCACAAGATGGACACGATATTCAGGGATGAGTTGAATGAACGGTTTGCGGGATATCGAGTTTGATATGGTTGGGGAAACTGGAGCGGGATTTCTCTTGCTGGGGTAGCCGTTACTTGCCGAGTTAACTGCAGATAAAAGCAATACGGGCGTACACTATGCATAAATTTAAACATGATGCAAGCTCTCGCTGGACTATGAAAGTTATCTTCGGACGGTTAGGGATGACGTCCTCAAACCATGATGTCCTGGGCCATGAATTATTTGATGAAGGATTCGTAGGCCATGAAATGATGTTCTCGGGCCTTGAAGATGGTGCCTCCGAATAATGATATGAAAAATTGAGAGAGATCCTCAGGCCATGACATGACGTTCTCGGGCCATGAAGATGGTGACTCTGACTATGACGCTCTTGGACAGGTTGGTGATATTTCAGCCCATGATATAATATGATGCTTGACAAGATAGAGCTTAGTCTTGTGAGTTGAAGGGCGGAGCTTAGCCCGAAAGATAAGTGAAGTAAAATGTGCTTGAGAGACAGCGCTTTGTCTCGATGAAAAAGTAAATTGGAGGCAGAGCTTAGCCTCACGCAGATAGGAAGGCAGCGGTTAGCCTTATGCAAATGGGAGGTAGAGCTTAACCTCGTGCAAAAATGGAGACAGAGTTTAGTCTCATGCAAATGAATGAAGATCTTAGCCTTATGCATACAAAAGACAGATGATTAGCCTTATGCAAATAAGAGGCAGATGATTAGCCTTATGCAAATGGAAGGTAGAGCTTAACCTCGTGAAAAAATGGAGATAGAGTTTAGTCTCATGCAAATCAAGGCAGAGCTTAGCCTTATGTATAGGGAAGGAAGATGATTAGCCTTATGCAAATAGGAATAAACATCAAATGCTAGTAGAATTTCGTAGCTGGTAATAAGTTGCGGTATTGCGATTGTTGCGAGAAATGTGACAATGGAGCATGTTCGCCCTTTTGTACTGATAGTAAACTTTGCATTTGTGACTGTGTTGAAGTTTGTGACTTTGAAACCTATTTGTTTTTTATTCCTGCATCCAAATAAAAATCATGAGATCTGTAGGTGGGGAATTCGTGTTGCTTGGTCTGATGATTCTGTTTGTGTCATCAGGGTAGCGTTTGGCTAAAAAGAGCTATATTTTGAAAATGTATGCATGATTTTCCAAAGACATAGCATAAATATGTTTTAAGAAATTTAATTGAACCGACGACCGTGACACGATTCCATACATTGCAACCTTTCATGCTACATAATTTTGAGGGTCCTTCTCAAAATTCTGCCCCAATTAGATGGTTGATGATTCTGACCATTGTTTATGTTACGATCGGCTGAACTTGCTTCGGAATTTTGAGGGTCTTTCTCAAAATTCTGCCCCAGTTTCCAATTGCAGGGAAATTGAGATTTTTATTGAATTATGACCAAACCCATAGGGCTGTCTACGTATCCCCTCTTAAGCGGGAATCAGGTCGGGCGCAGTTCAGATTACATCCTTGAAGAAAAGCAAAGATTTACACATAGTATCGCTTGACTACATCTGAATTGATTGGCTTTGGCCAGACTTCTACGTCCATTTCTGCAAGTATGAGAGCTCCTCCTGTCAATACTCGGTGAACCATATACAGACCTTGCCAGTTGGGAGAAAATTTCCCTTTGGCTTCGTATAGATGTGGAAAGATCTTCTTTAACACCAGCTGCCCTAATGTGAACTGTCTTGGCTTGACTCTCTTGTTGAAGGCTCTGCACATTCAATTCTGATAAACTTGACCATTACATATTGCATTCATCCTTTTCCCATCTATGAGGGCCAACTGCACGTAGCGACCTTTTATCCATTCTGCGTCACTGAGCTCAGCTTCTTGTATGATTCTTAAGGAAGGGATCTCCACTTTGGCAGGGATAACAACTTCCGAACCATAAACCAGTAAATAAGGAGTTTCCCCGGTTGATGTGCGGACTGTGGTGGGGTATCCCAGTAAGGCGAATGATCCATCCTCGATATGAGATACATTGTGTAGGCACAGAAGTAATGCCTCAGCTTCTGGGCTACCCAAGTTAGAGCACAACAGGTACGTTCCAGTAGAGAATACCATGCCTCGTGTGGAGTGAACTTATTACTCAGAACGCAGCCAAAAGCTCCATCTAATACCGCAAGGGTCTACCTGGCTCTAGCGGGACCAAGACTAGTGGCGTTGACAAGTATTTCTTGATTATGTCGAAATCTTTTTGACAATCCTCGGTCCATTTGGTCGTAGCATCTTTCTTTAGCATCTTGAAGATTGGTTCACATATAACCGTGGACTGGGCTATGAATCGGCTAATGTAGTTAAGGCGTCCCAAGAAACTCATCACATCTTTCTTGTTCTTTGGCAGTGGAAATTATTGGATGGCTTTGACCTTTGATGGATCCAGTTCTATTCCTCGGCGGCTGACGATGAACCCAAGCAATTTCCCAGCAGGAACTCCGAACGCACACTTCGCGGGATTTAATTTCAAGTTGTACTTTTGCAGCCTGTTGAAGAACTTCCTCAAATCTGCTGTATGGTCGGTGGCTCTTTTGGACTTGATGAGGACGTCATCCACATGCACCTCAATTTCTTTATGTATCATATCATGGAAGATAGTGATCATATCTCTCATATAGGTAGCCCCAACATTCTTTAGGCCGAACAACATCATCTTATAACAGTAAACTCCCCATGGCGTAATGAAAGCCGTTTTCTCACCGTCTTCTTCGTCCATCCAAATCTGATTGTATCCGAAAAAACAATCCACGAACGACTGAAGTTCATGCTTTGCACGATTGTCAATCAGGATGTGTATGTTTGGAAGGGGAAAATCATCTTTTGGACTGGCCCGGTTGAGATTCCGGTAGTCGACACAGACCCTACCTTTTCCGTCTTTATTGGGCACTGGCACGATGTTGGATAACCATGTCGGATATTAACTACCCTGAGAACCTTGGCGTTGAATTTATTGGTAACTTCCTCTTTGATTTTAAGACTCATATCAAGCTTGAATTTTCTGAGCTTCTGCTTTACCGGCGGACACATTGGATTGGTTGGTAACTTGTGAGCCATAATGGATGTACTTAGACTAGTCATGTCATCATACGGCCATGCAAATATGTCTTCATACTCTTTCAAGAATTATGTGTATTCCACTTTCTCTGATGGCGATAAATGAATACTAATGCGTGTTTCTTTGACAGTTTCTGAATATCCCAGGTTGACTATCTTAGTTCCGTCCAGATTGGACTTAGGTCTATTTTCAAAATCCTCAACTTCTCTGATAATTTCATCGGGTATGGTATCTTCTTATTCTGAATTACTGTCCTTTTGTTGCGTTGTCTCATTGCATGTCACAGTCATTGGTTCATCAAGACAGGAAATAGTAATGTTGTAAGGTAAAATAATGAGAGAAAATGAATACAGATTCATTGAAACATAAAAATGATTTTCGAATGTTTTTGGAACATTGGATATTTTATTGGAAAATGCAAAAAATGGAAATGCGGAAAAGGAAATCATTAGTAAAATGAAATAAACAATGATTGTTCAGCCTTTCTACCACGGACTCATCGGGCCTTGGATGGTCTGACAGTCCAATTCTTGAAAAACGATCCCTTGCTCACAGTTTGGATGGTAGGGCCTTCCTCTTCCTCCTCCTCAACAATAACACAACAATCCATCTCACCATCTTCCAGGAATAGATCTTTCAAAGCTGCTAGATTTTCTTCTTCTTCTGACCCCCATATGATATCAGCTTGCCGGAAAGTCTGCTCCAAATGTGGTATAGGCTGTTCCAATGCATAGTAGGGACCGCGCCATGGTGGCGACCACTCTTCGTACTCCTGCCAAGTGTATTTCTATCCCAGCCCAAAAGTGGTACCATGGCGCTTCAACTGTATTGGTTTGGAAATCCCCTGAAGATTTTTCCTGAGTCCTCTGCCAGGCTCGTATCCACTCCAGTTTAGTATGCTTTCAATTTTATTGTCCTGCCATTTGTCTTTATCCACTGAATTAACCCGTTCAATGTGGTGGTAGGTTTCTCCACCCAGCCTTCTTCTACCCTCAATCACCGGGATGGTCTGGCGACTATAGATAGGGTTGCTTCCATATCCGTGGATGATTACTTCTTGCTGGTTCCATTCAAATTTCACTGCCCAATGCAATGTTGATTCCACAGCCTAGTGGCATGTATCCATGGGCGTCCCAACAATGGATTATAGGATGTCGATATGTCTATCACCTGAAATTCGATTTCGAACCATGTAGGTCCCATCTGCAGACAAAGACTGATTTTGCCGATGGTATACCTCTGAGAACCATTGTAAGCCTTCATATTCATAGATCCTTCTTTGATCTCGTGTAGTCCCTTGCCCAATTTCTTGAGTGTTGTCAACGGACAAATGTTGAGGCTGGATCCCCCGTCGATCAGAATCTTAGTGATGAAGTAGTCTTCACATTGCACAGTGATGTTTAGTGCTTTGTTATGACTTAGCCCTTCAGGCAGCAGCTCGTCCTCGTGGAAAGTGATCTTGTGACTCTCCCGTACTTGAACTACCATATTGGCCATCTCCACTAGTTATGTTATTTGGCACATATGCTTAGTTCAGCACTTTCATCAAAGCATTCCTGTGTGTCTCTGAATTCTGCAGCAATGACAGAATGGATATCTGGGCTAGATTTTTTTTTAGCTAATCGGTGACTGAGTATTCCCTGGCCTGCACCTTCCTCCAAAGATCATTTGGGCTTGTCTCAATGACGGGTGGCCTATTGTAAGCATTCTTGCTAGACTCTGCCAAGTGTTCAGGTGTATAAACCCTACCGGTCCTTGTCATCCCCTGTATAGCACCAACTTCTTCTATCTTGACTTTTCTTTTCCTTCTTGCTTCAGCCATGTAATCCCAAGGTACAATCTTATTGTTGAAAGGCGGTGTGGTTGACATCGTCACTGTGATCAGTGCATCTATTTTTATTTAAAATGGAATGGGTTCTTTAGCATGCGGCATTACTTCAACCTCGAACGGAAAATACGTGTTTGCAAGGGGCGCCGTTTCAAGCTTGAATGGGATTGATGCAGTTACCTCGATGTATCCGGATGGCTGAATCTAGACTATGATAGGATTAAGAGTGACTGCTGGCTTCTTTGGTTCATCACCTTCTATGATTAACCTAATCGACCCCTCTGGGTCCCAATCTTCTTCTATCTTTATCATGTTGACACCCCTATGGTATGGAAGTGGATTGTTGCGAATATTGGGAGAAACTTCTTTTGCCTGGATGACCTTGTTATCAATCATAGACTAGATCTTATCCTTCAATGAGTAACATTCATCAATTATATACCACTTTATGCCGTAATGCTATGCACAGGTCTTGTTTGGATTGACCCATTGGGATGGATTTTCAGGGGTTATAGCAGGTATATGAGTGACATAACCAACAACTTTTAATCTTTCATACAACTGGTCGATAGGTTCAGCAATGGCAGTGTATTATTTAAGAGGTCTGTGATCAAAGTTGGGTCGAGGTCTCAGGAAATTTTGGCAAGTAGGGGGTGATTGGAAATGAGATGGCTGAGAGTTGTAAGTATGATAAACAGGAGCCAGTTGGGAATATCTAGGGGGAAGTAGGCTGATATGTAGACGGTGGAGATGGATAATATGTTGATGGAGGTACTGACTGATAGGTGAGCGAGGGTGCTTGATAGGTGAGTGGGGAAGTTCTGTATACCAACGGGGATTTGGGTCCCTGTGCAACCATTACCGTTCCTGCATCTCTCTTCTTGGATATACCGCCAGACTGTAAGGCTTTATTGGTGGCCTGTAGTGCCTCAAAGTTAGTGACCATTCCACTCTTGATACCTTCTTCAATTCTCTCACCCAGCTTGATGATGTCAGAGATTTTGTGGTTTTCAATCACCATTAGCCTCTCATAATACTGTGGGTCTTGTGCCCGGATGAAGAATTTGTTCATTTGTTCTTCCTCTAGGGCAGGCCTGACCTTGGCTGCTTCAGATCTCCAGCAAGCGACATACTCGTGAAAAGTTTCGGTGGGTTTCCTTTTAAGGTTCTAGATGTAGAACACGTCTGGTGCATTCTTCGTATTGAACCTGAATCGGTCCATGAAGTCTGATGCCATACTTACCCAGTCAGACCACTTCTTAGGGTTTTGGCTGATGTACCAAGATAAATCATCTCCTGTGAGGCTCCTCATGAACAATTTCATGCGAATCTTCTCGTCTCTTCTTACTCCAACCAATTTATCACAATAGGTCCTCAGATGGACCCTGTGATCACCTGTACCATCGAACATTTCAAACTTAGGAGGTTTGTAACCCTCCGGTAGTTCAACATTGGGATGTATGCAGAGATCTTCGTAGTTTAACCCTTCGACTCCCTTGCCCCCTTCAATGCCCTGAAGTCAACTAGTCAGCTTCTTGAGTTCCTCGGCCAAATTCATAATGAGCATATCCGTCTCACTGAATTCAGGTGTGTAAGCAACGTGTTGGGTGGAGTGAGGTAGAGTCTCCACGTATATGGAGTGGTGTTTGAGCATAGAGGTGGTCACTTGTGGAGTCTTGTGGTTCAGGGATAATTAGCGGGGTATTCCTTGGAGCGTGGTAAGTGTTGTGCTGGTGCTGTGGTGGGATATTTTGTTTTTTTGGTGGAGTTGTATAATGATGAGTTGTGGGAGGGTTATGTTTGTTTGGAGTGTTCTGAGGAGGTATGGGATTTTGAGTGACATCTGGGACACTGAGTGAGAAGGATAAATTTGCCAAGTTCCGGACATGCTCAAGCTCCCCTTGGAGTTTCAACAACCTTTGCTCGAGTTGTGACATAGCATCATTCTGAACCTGAGTACCTTGATTGTCAAGAGCTTCTGTTTGTTCCACTGGCGTTGTGTTTTCTTGTCTGATGTTGCCCAATTCTTCCATTTTGCCTTTGCCTTTGCCTTTAGGTGGAATAGGAGAAGGAGGAGGTGGAGGACCCCTGGATCTTGTGTGATATGATGATGATGCCAGAATGCACGAACCAACCTTTGGGGAGGGGAATAATCAACAGAAACAAAAAAACAAAAGGCAACCAAGTCAATGAGGATCATGAGAAAATATTGCAGTATTTAAACACATAGTGCAGGAATAAAATCGTGTCCTAATTTGGAAGCCTCGTTGTGCCAGAGGTAGGCCTAACGACAAGTTGATTTTCGAGAAATTAGATGCAAAAATGCCTCATTTCTTAATGTAAAATAGACGAATCCAAAACGACATTAAAAGAATAAGCAGGAAATAAAGTCACTAATGGAACTTGGCCTTATTACATTGGTAAAAGCAATGAAAAGGAAACCTAGACTACTTGGTCCCCGAAGGACCTTCCCTAGGCTCGATCTTCTTGGATGTGTCAATCAGGTTCCCCAGGTCGTGCATGCCCAACAGCAGGTATCTTTTTCACTTGGCGAAAAGTCTTCCAACCAATTCAGCATCAATGGTGGTATTCTTTGGACCATGCCGGACCTGGGGACTTCATGCCTCATTTTCTGCAAAATAGATAAGGTTAGACTTTTACCCCCGCCAGAATCGACTATTTATACACTTATGATTAGCATGAATGCATTTAGTTCTCCAAATAAATGCACAGAATGTGACTGCGTCCGTTGGGATTATGAAAAACCCAGTGGACTTTTGGATAAGGCTGTCTTAAAGGGTTATCGTGCGGACGACACGTTAACCCGGATAGGTTTGACCATGATGCATGCACAATATAACAGAGTAAGGTTTCTATGAGGTTTTAGACTGGTACCCCCAAGCGGACAACTTGAGGGGGAAAGGCACGGAACCGTCGACTGCACCGCTGATCGACTAGTTTTACAGCAAATAGGCTTTTCTGAATTTAGGGGTGATATAAAATTGAAGGGCGCAACACTCATCAAGCATTGCTATAGGATTTGTATAGGAACGAGTGGAATATGATGTTGAGCATGATTTATGCAACAATA
>ML315709.1:0-15245 GCA_005239505.1 Nicotiana paniculata
TTAATATGACACTGTGCCTATTACGAAAAGGTACGAGTAATCTAAAGCATTCTATATGCAAAATTCAGAAGTAAAACTAAAACCTCGAAAAATAAAGCATGCAAAAGACTTAAAGAGTGAAACAGAAACTCAACGGAAAATAAAAGTCATACTTGCATTAATATATTAAAAAGGCTAAGTAAAAACTAAGTACTAACTTATACTTAGCCGTATAAAATTTTTGTACATTGAGGTGCCCCTAAGTTGTCATTTAGGGACTTTAAAGAGATCCAAATTTACCCCCGATGGGACTGGAGGTAACCACCAATTGAGACAAAGATAAAAAAAGGGGAGGGGGGGTGAATCAACATCTTAATCTTCTTGAGGAGGGGGATTCACTTCTTCATCAACAGAAGGAGTAAGAGCGGCTTGGGACGAAGAGGCTTGGACAGTAGGAGTCTCACTTTCAGGTGGGGAAAGATCCAAACCTTGTTGAGGCTTTTCCATGGCTTCCTTGATCTTAACAATTTCGGCATCAAGGTCGAAATCTCCCCGACTCATTTCCGTCAATATATCTAGGCGAGAATTCATGTACGCCCAACTAACATCGACAGTTGCCTCCTCTTCGAGACTTTCATAATCTTTCTCCCATATCTGAAGCTCAGCTCTTAACCCATCCTTCTCGACTTCAGCAGCTTCATGGGCAGCCCTCAAGGGTACAATTGACTCCTCCAAAGATTGGGTTTTGTCTAAAGAAATGCGAAGATCCTCTTGAGTTCGGGTAAGTGACTGCACAAGCTCGCCTGAGTATTCCTCTTTCTGCTCTAGCAAAGCTTTCAAGCTCCTATCTTCTTCTGAGGCACGGGATAATTGCTCAACGAACGAAGACTCAAGAATGCTCTTGTCTTTGTCCGCTTGGTTAGAAGAAGCCTTCTCTACTGCCAACTCCGCACCACAACCCTCATCTGCCGCTCCAAGGTATTCTTTTCTTCTTCTAAGGCTTCCATGTCGAGCCTCAGGGTTTCATATTGCCCCTTCCAATTCCCTGCTTCAGCATGCCACTCCTTTAGCTCTTTCTCCATGTTAGAAATACTCTTCATGAGTTCTGTGCCTATGATATTGATCTACAAAAACAAAATCGATTAGATACGGTAATTACATAAGAATGAGATACAAAAGAACGAACGTCGCCTTCAAGGACGAATGCACAACCTCATTAGCCCAAGTAATAGAACTGTGACTATCCAGCTTGGTCCTCTCTGTTAGGCCAATCAAAGGCTTCAGCCACACTTTTGGTTGGCCATATTTCTTAAAAAGTCTCCCATCATCCGGAACCGCAATTTGCACTTGCCTCATCTCCCTGCTAGAAGACCCTACTTCTCTAGTAGGAGGCATGGAAGCAGGCTGAGATGAAGGAGCCACGGGAAATGAAATTTATGGGTTGAAGAAGTTTCAGGATGGAAACTTGAGGAGATGAGAAAGCCACGGGCAAGGCAGAGGCAGGTGCAGAAATGGCCAAATGAGCAGTGGAAATAACTGGAACAGATGAAGGGATTGAGGGAGCAAAAACAGCCAGAGGCGCCTCATTAACAGCAGGGCCAAAACCTTCGTGGAATAGATGATCCGCAGAATCATGTGCAAGAGAAGAATAAGAATCCCCAGGTGTAGGAGGTCTGACACCAGGTACGAAAGTCATAGCCACGGGTGTAGACTCATCGTCTGAGACCACCCTTCTTCTACGTGACTTGTGCACTAAAATGCCCTCCTCTTCTTCTTCTTCTTCAAAGGTCTTAGACCCACCAAATTTCCTCTTGGAAGAAGAGGAACCAGTAATAATCTCCTGGGCCTGAGCCAAAGACATCTTTGGGATGGATGCAGCAGATATCCCCCTAGCAAAAAACCTTGTCAAAAGGAAAAGGGTTAAACAAACGAAGAAAAAGAAGCTCGAGTAAGGAAAATAAGTGAAAACAAAAGTTTCACTTACCATAGGTCTTCACTTTCCAACCGTACTTCACGGAGAAGTACTTCCAAGATCTTTCCTCCAATGGAGCAACTGATAACAGCTTTTCTACCCAATCACAGATACTAGAGACATTCTCAACAGTACCCATGATTGCTGAAAGAGAAAGAAAATAGCTACGGCGTTAATAAAACACTTAAAGAAAAGAGAAGAAAAATAACAGGTGTGAGCTAAAATGTACTCACGTGCGCGATTCCACTTCTCAGGGAAGGGAAGGTTTCCTCGCCCACTAAACCTGCAGTGGGCAAAGCAACGTACCGAAGGTACCAACCTCTATCCTTATCGTCATTAGGGGTTACCAACACTCTTTTTCTCCTAGAAACTAGAGTGAAAACCCCTTGACGAAATAAGGTAGGAGAATAAAGATGAATGAGGTGATTGAAGGAAAAAGGAACCGAAGCTAAAGAAGCTAAACATCTAAGACACGCGACAATCCGCCACACATAAAGAAGAAACGGAAAAATTCGATGATGACTGGATCAATAGAAGGTCTAAACCCTAGAGTAAAAGGGTAAGTGTAAACAAAAGAATGCCTCGTCTTGTAAGACGTTATTCTTTGGTTACTATTCGGAATAACAATGGTAAAATCAGACTCCCAAGAACATTACCTGCGAACAAGGGGAATCAAACCTTCGGTAGTAAGAGTGGGATACCTATCAACACTATCAAGGGATGACGACTGGTCTACAAGAACCTGACTATCCATAGTGAAGGTAAACTCAGCTGGAATAATTTCATCAACCCGTGATTCGCGTAGGGGTTCGTGATGTTCGCTACCCGTGGACAGAGACCTGGAAACCCTAGCTCTTGGGAAGATTAAAGACCTAGCAGAAGGAGGGGAAACAATCTGAGAAGATGAAGAACCTCTCGAAGGAGTAAAGCCTAAACTCCTCAATCTACCACCCCTCTGACTCCGAGTTGGAGCAGAAGAGAGTGTCAACTCATCAATGTTTATGACTCCCTTAGATCGGTTTGAAGAAGACATATCTACAAAGGCAAAGAAAAAAGTTCTTTACAAATAAAGTTTGAAAGTTAGAAGCTTTTCGTGAAAGAAAAGGAAAAGGGGGTATTTATACTCGAAGACAACCGTCAAAAAANTGGAAGTGACAAGCGACGCTTACATACACGAAAAGATACAATGATTCAAGTAAAGCGGAGGCAAAATATTCCCGCCATAAATGAGTATCCACTTACAAAATATTAATTGTTAAATATATGGTAAGTGGGGGGACTATCTGTATTGGTAAAAAAAGAGCTTCACACGTGTAACAAATCTTGATGACTCAGTAGTGTACGTGGAGCAATGAAGACACGACAGCTGAACGGGACTCTAAGAATAGGTACGAGGCAAAGAGGCACGGCAAATCACATCCACGGGTTAATTAGCTATGGAAGTTTCAACCTAATTGAGAAGATGAAGAGACACGGTCAAAAGTGTATTTGGACAGAATAAAGAGCAGATTCAGAGATCTTAAAATTAGAGATCCATACGTTACACAACATTCACTCAACAGTTACGGATGATTCATTGTAACATTACATTGAAGTCTTTATTAGTCATTAATGCTCAATCACTGAAAAAGGCAGACGTTATATTAGGAAATTCCCTATATAAGGGAGTAAAATATAACCTGTAAGGAAGGATCCCGAACCATTATTGCGATATACTTTCTTTCTGTGCATCTTACTGCTTTCTATTTACAAGTTTTCCTACTATTATAATCTTATTCTTTGGTTATCAGAAACCCGTGTTCTTCTTAAAATAGTTTTGGGAAAAGAATCCAATTCTTTGGTTAAGCAACCACGTTCTTGCCATGAGTATCCAACTCCGAATGGACCGAATCTATTCAAATAAATTACATAATGTAAATATAGCTATAAGCAACCAATTCAACAAATAAATTCAAAGCTAAGACGCGAAATTAGGAAAATCACCCAAAAAGTACCCCGGGCCCACGTCTCGAAATTGGGTAAAATTTACAAATTATGAACACCCGCTCATTCACGAACACTCGAACAAAAATCATCAAAATTCGACGTCAAAATCTCACTCAAATCTCAAATTTTCAATTGGGGAACTTTTTCTCCCATTACCAAACTTTTACTCTCAAATTCCTTGATTATATTGAAGAACTTACTATAGATTGATTAAATTAAAACGAAATAGGATTAAGGATCGTTACCTACTGATCTCCTCTACAAAATCCACCCAAAATTGCCTATTCCCGTGCTCCTAATTGATTTTAGAAGTTATGAAATTCAAACCCTCGAATTGTCTATTTCTGACCAGCGATTTCCGCTTCTGCGGTCAATTGGGCCGCGCCTGCGGTCCCGCACCTGCGGAGAAGTCATCACAGGTGCGAAAGTCCACTTAATGGGTTGGGGCCGCATCTGCGGTCGCTGGGCCGCATTTGCGGTTCCGCATCTGCGGTCGCTGGGCCGCATTTGCAGTTCCGCATCTGCAGTTTCCCAGCCACATCTGCGATCTCATATGCACAGGTCCAAATCCGCTTCTGCAGAGCCGCACCTGCGGTCCAACTTTCGAAGGTGCGAAAAACACCATAACAGCCCACATCAGATTTGCCTAAGTCCCATTTTCTTCCCATTGAGCATCTGAAACACACCCGAGGTCCCCGGGACCTCGACCAAACCTACTAACCCAGTCATATAACATCATTCGGACGTAGTCGAGCCTTCAAACCACATCACATAACACCAAAAACACGAATTAAACATGAATTCAACCATAAGAACTTAGCATTCTTTCCAAATCTACAAACGATGCTGAAACACGTCAAAACTAGTCCGAATGACCTCAAATTTGACACACATGTCATAAATGACACCACAAACCTACAGCCACTTCTGGAATTCCATTCTAAGTCCGATATCAAAATTTCACCTATCGGCCGAAATCGCCGAAAATCTAACTTTCGCCAATTCAAACCTGAATCTACCAAAGACCTCGAAAACACATTTTGGACACGCTCCTAAACCCAAAATCACTCAACGAAGCTAACGGAGTTGACAGAATTACATTCCAGACCCGTCTTCACACAGTTCCGACTAAATGTCCCAAAACTCTCCGAACTTCATAGCTAATCACTCCGACAAGTCCCAATAGCAGAAACAAATGTGGGGAAAGCATTTATTAGGGGATCGGGGCTCTAACTTTCAAAACGACCGGCCGGTTCATTACACGAAGTTCCATAATCGACTCCCAAGCCCTTCTGACAACTCAAATTGAGGCACAACGCTCCAAACTAGTCAAAAATCATGCAAACCCATAAATGTATGCTCAATTACTCATAACAATTCAATTTATAACAATTCCTAACCCCAATCGCAAAGTCGATAAAAATCACCCTCGGGCCCACGTGCCCGGATTCTGTAACTTTTCGAAGATAAAGTTTACCCATAACCTCACGAACTCACATATATAATTTATTCCAAATTCCATGTCCAATTTCGTGGTAAAAATCCAAAAATATCAATTTTTAGGTCTTCTACCAAAAACCCACAATTTCCACTAATTTCCATGTTCAAATCCATATATAATCATGTGTTTAACTCAAAAAATGGCACTCCCAAGTTGCTCCAAAATCGGCTCCCATGGAGAAAATATGGTGAAAATGAGTCAAACCCTCGCTTTAAAAGAGCACACTGCCCAGCCTCATTTTCGCACCTGCGGCCAACCAGCCGCATCTGCGGTCTCGCAGGTGCGGCCAAAAACCTCGCACCTGCGCATTCCTCTTGCCTAGCATGGCTCCGCACATGCACCTTCCTTTTTGCAGTTGCGCCTTCGCAGGTGCGGACATACCCTCACACACCTACTCTCACAAGCTCTTCTCAGCCCACCGCACCTGCGACCATTGGTTCGCACTCGCGGACTCACACATGCGGCCCTTTTTGCGCAGGTGCGATCGCACCAGATATCAGTTGCTTCAGCCCTTCCCCAAACTCCATTTTCGATCCGTTAACCACCCGGAATCCACCCGAGGCCCATGGGACCCCGTCCAATCACACCAACCAGTTCCAAAACATAATGCATACTTGCTCGAGGCCTCAAATCATATCAAACAACACCAAAACCACGAATCACGCCCCAATTCGAACTTGATGAACTTTAGAACTTCAAACTTCTTCATTAGATGTCGAAACCTATCAAATCATGTCCGATTTACCTCAAATTTTGCATACAAGTCGTATTCAACATTGCGGACCTACTCCAACTTTCGGAATCGGAATCCGACCCCGATATCAAAAGTTCCACTTCCGATTCAACTCCTCAAAAACCTTCGAATTTCTAACTTTCACCAAATGACTCCAAAATGACCCACGGACCTCCAAATCCACTTCGGACTCCCAATACCAGAATCACCATACGAAGTTATTTACAGACTCGGAATCCCAAACGAACATCGATAACATTGAAATGCACTTCAACCCAAATTTATGAAATTCTTCCATAAATGCTAACTTCGACAATAGGCGCTGAAACACTCTCGGGCCGTCCAAAACCCGATCCGGACATACTCCCAAGCCCAAAAATCATCATACGAACCTGTTGGAACCTTCAAATCTTGATTTCGAGGTCGTTTACTCAAAGATCCAACCCTAGTCGATTCTTCCAACTTAAAGCTTCTAAAACAAGAATTCTCTTTACACATCAGCTCCAAAACTCCCGGAATTCAATTCCGACCATACGCACATGTCATAATACTTGAAGTGAAGTTTCTCATGGCCTCAAACTGCTAAAAGACGCGCTAGAGCTCAAAACAACCGGTCGGATCGTTACATTCTCTTCCACTTAAACATACGTTCGTCCTTGAACGTGCTAAGAACTGTGGAGTTGTCCGAAATCATTGTTTAACACCTCGAGCACCTACCCGTGCTACCACAACTCATTTGAGCACCTTCACTCGATCAAATCTGAGTATATTCTCTTTTGTTTAGGCAAATAAGCCTTAGATCCCAATTTCAACATCCGAAATTCTCTGCCAGACATGCTTCCAACATATGAACACCGTATCAATCACCACACGATGCACCGATAAAAGATTGCACACCTTTGCTGAATTCACACTATGCACTACATAACTCGCACGACCATAATAACACTCTCTGGTGATAACAGCCGACATTCCACGAATCTGATGCTCACTCACACCTCATGACTCATATGAGTCCTGTTCCAACTCTTGCAATACTGCCACGGCGAAAAAGATGTGTAGAAATTCATAACCAACTGCCAAGTCAACAAATCATTGAGTCTATACTCCTGACAAGAACCATTACATCGTTATGAACCAAATAATGGCATTTTCTCTTTAATATACTTCATATAATCCGATCGCACTGATCCTAGATCCAATAATCTCGTCTTACCCAGTACGAGATGCTCAGGCAATAAGCCACCCCAGACATGATCAACATCCTCACTTGATGCCACAATGTGCCACGAAGCTATGAACTCGAACATGATACATAAGGAAAACGAACCCTGGAAGGAGCTACTCATCTCACGCAACTAATTAGACAATCGAAAAGGTTCTATAAACCTTCCTCAAAAAATGGGAATCAAAAACACACAAAAATAAATGTAGGGCACTATACCCGATATCGCACTGTTGCGGCGTGCAACCCGATCCAAACAACATAACCGTGGTGACGTGCCACCCGATCCACACATAAAATTCACATAAGAAGATACTTACCGAGCTAAATCTCTCATTACTACAAAATACCGAATATCGATCACAAGCACGCTAAGTGCATAATACCATCCTGGGGAGACAGATAGAGCCATACACTACAAAACTCAAGCACAACTGAGGTGCGATATATGATCTGAATCTCAAGAGCCGTCCTGCTCACATAACACCATCTCTATGCGGAACCTCAACACATAGGAAATTTACCAAGCCGCTTCACAACTAACAGCACAACATAATATTACATGAAATAGCCGACGACAAAACAACATCCCACATCCGAATACTACCCCCATGAGGGGTGCTATGCTAAAATGAACACATATGTCTAGATATAGAGCCCACACTCATATTTAAATCCATCCACAGATCTCAAGCCGATTCTGATCGCACCGTACTAGGCTAATAGCCTTACCTAGGTCCACAATAACCCACTTTTTTCTATAACACACAAGAACAACCATCATAGCCGGAACAAATTCAACAATCCACAACCAAATGAACCGAGCACCCTCCAGGCATAAATCCTCAAATAATCAATATTACCACATCCTTCATACTTGGTTTAAATATTTAATCAGTCTAGTGACTACAATGTCAAACTTGTACAATCTTCCCGCGAGATATGCTTCCATGACCTTCCGCACAAGGTAACAAGTCGGCACATCCATACCACCGGCCGCACTAACGATGTAAAGCAAATCAAGAATACATAACCAGGACGCAAAGCCTCTTTCACAAAACACATATCTCAGGTGATGCTGAAGACGATACCAACTTACTCTAAACATCCATATCCCTTTCCTGCTCATCCGAGCTCGTGACATCCTTGCCAACACCGAACCGCAACCTTGATCCTCACTTCCAAATTCATACCACTCACTGCACCTAACCTGCCAATATGCGATAGCACAAGAATTTCATCATAACTCCTGAACCGCTAATAGGGTGAACACTTCATCACATAGAAACCGTTACTTAACTCATTCCAAGAGAACCATATCAATACACGAGTGAATTCTCATAACCGTAGAACATGCAAATCCTCAAGTAGTGTTCCAAACCACCATAACCCCTTCCGGGATCCACCTACACATATAGGCCAAAATACTTGGATATTCCCAAATAGAATCGATTAGGGGGTCGTCAAACCTCGCACGTACCGTCACAAATCACCTGCATAACTTAATCACGCTGAAAGAACTGAACACCGCCTTCATTGTTCCAATTCAACCATGGATAACCATCTAACTTCCTCTAATTTATCCTTAACTTGCCTTACAGATAATAACAGCTCCATTCCTTACATCACAAACCTAAACCCGTACTCATCTTGAGTAACCCCATTCCACGAGACCACATTGTCTCCAAACCCATGAACCATTTCATACCCTCCTCGCACACACATTCGCATTTTCAACTGGTACACCTATTCTGAAAATTCCTCAACAAATCCAAAGTCTACAAGCCGAAAATATTATAGAATGTTCTGAGCCTCTTATCAATAACTGCTGCAAAAGCTCGATTCTTAACCATACAGCGGGCTTGAAATCCTTAGACAATGTATTCTTAACCTTTGAATTCACTGGGACCGTTGTTGAGAGTAACCCACTCTGGCCTGGCCCCGGGTATAATCAACTCCAAAGATTCGCCGGCACATGAACACCCATCTCAATGAAGCACCCGACCGAATCAGTTCCCTTACAAATCACCTATGTACAAAGCATAAGCCATGAATCTTCCCAAAGCCTGAACATGAGTCAACAAGGCCAATTGTAGCACATATTTATAAAATTTTTTGCTCAAATTACCGCTTATATTCTTTTTCCCTTAGCTGCAATAACTCACCAAAATACCGATAGCCAGAAATCTCATAATCAGACGACCATGCAATCCAACTGTAGGCGGTGGGGACTCTCCCACTTGGCTTGGAGCCACTCCTTACAAAACTATGGAACCCACCAAGATTCTTTATTTATTGATGACATGACATTGCACAATCGACCGCCAAATTCCTCGAAGTCCTTCCGTCAGCATTTCATGAACACTCTGCATCTCTAGCAACATTCCAATATTCGGCCTCTTACTGGATAGTCAGTAGAATTGCAGAAACTTCGCCAACCACGCGACCGTTGACCTGCCCACCAGAGATAACCCACATGTGGAAATTACATACCGACATCAATAACCCATCCTGAGCCCCTTCTCATTCACCAATTGAACCAGTACATTCACCTCTCATGGACATCAACTAAATGTGCGACAATATCTTCTGATTCAAAGTTATATTGCATCCTTCTTCGCATCAAGCAACTCCCTTTCTGTTGCATCAAATCTCCCGCCATATAATAGACAATATTTCAAATTAAGCCCGTGGACCCAATCACCGCCCACTAAAATCCCCAAATCACTCTAAACTTTTCCTCAAGGTGCGTAGTTACCCTGCCACTGAACCCATATGCTACTTGGCAACTCTCCCACTTAGGTCAAATTCACTCCCTTAAGCAACTTCTCGACTTTCGCTCCTAACACCTGACCTTTTAGAAATTTAACCACTGCCTGACACTTCCCACACGTCTTTCCTCATCCTTTGCTTCCCAGTTGTTGCCTTAAATCAATATCTATCTCTGCAGCACTTGAACCAACAGATCGCTACCAGTTTAAGCCTTTTCGAAATCATCTTTCTCGAGCCGCCAACATTGGAAACACCTATCCGATCCTGAACCACCGCACACCTCGATCTCTGACAGCCGCTTCCCCGACACCATTTCACAATATCCCGCCTAAAGGCGAATTGAAGAAGATCATAACACCGGCAAAAACATCCAATTGAGGACGATGACACCATGTCGCAGATGAAAATTCCACGATAGTTGAGAACACCAAGTCTCATTACCCCATCAACCCAAACCTGAACATTTATAGTCTGATTGAATTTCCTTCACCGGAAACAAAATACTGAATCTATGAATCACGCTCTGAGAAAATCTCCCTTCAAGTCATTCACTGCCCCCGGCACATAGGCAAGCATCCTACCATCATATCAATACTGTGCGATAACGGTCATAAGCATCATAGAAACTATGCATAGCCTCAAAGCTCTCAAAAATACAGCTACTGAGCTGAGACAACAGAATATCCTTCCGCAAGGTGACGACAGTAGCCCAAACAACCACGCAGGGAGAAACATCATGCAACACATCTGCAGTATCGTTACAATTCTTCAAATTCCCGATTTATAGCAAGCGCTTCGCGTAAGATTTAGTAGGAAAAAAACATAGGCACAAGCCTCAAAGGAATCAAATCGCAAGATGAGGAATCAAGAAGGGAAGTGCTCCTAACAGTCTTGTAGCCTCTCGAAGATAAGTACAGACGTCTCTGTACCGATCCGCAAGACTCTACTAGATGCTCATGACTTGTGAGACCTAAGGGAACCTAGTTCTCTGATACCATGTTGTCACGACCCAAAATTTGTTAATGGTCGTGATGGCACCGGACACCACTGTCAGGCAAGCCAACACCAAGAAATTGATCAAATTCTCATTTTAGTAGTTTTGAAATCATTTCTTCATTACATTAAATAGCAAATAATGAACTTCCACTGAGTAAACAAAATGTATTTAACAAATTCAAATAATGAATAAATCCCATAGTCATCCCAGAACCCGGTGTCACAAGTGCATGAACAATTTCTAGGAATTTAAAAATGTAATACAATAACTGTTCGGAATACAAAATGGACAGAAGAGAAAATACAATACATCTGAAGGAGACTTTGCTGGCTGCGGATCGTCTCATAAGATGCAGCCCACCTAAATCCCCGTACCAACCACGCCGCTGCGCCTACAAGGCCACTATCCATGCATGTACATGTATATCAAAATGTACAGCAAGTGTAGTATGAGTACGAAGACAACGTGTACCCAGTAAGTATCCCGCCTAACCTCGAAGAGGTAGTGATGAGAGGTCGACTTTGACGCTTACTAGTGGTCCAAGTATTTAAGTACCAAAATGTACACAAGTATGAATTTTATAAGGTAATTTCAAACTGGATAAACAGGAAGTAGGTATACAATTCCTTTAATAATAAGAGATTTTCCAAGAGTTCATATTTCATCATTTAACAATTCATCTAAGGCCAAGGAAGAGATATCATTACTCATAAATTTGCAAGGCAGCAATACAAGCATGCGCAAATCATGCTGAGGTCGTACGGCCCGATCCAACATAATAATAAAATGTGCATTGCCAGAAGGTCGAATGGCGCTAACCATAGATGCATCTATTACCCCGCTCGCGAATCATACATGTGACGCGGTCAAATGTAAATACACACATTCAAACATTCAATCAAGAATTCACCAGGGAACATTTATCCAAGGAAAAGTCAATACTCTTTTCACGATTTAAGAAAAATGAAGTTTAACTTATTTAGAAATTCATTTACTAATTTGATATGATTTAAGCAATTTAAATTGTCAATAAGGTTACAAATATTTCAAGTATAGCATGCTTTTGGGTCCTAGACTACCCGGACTTAAGCACAATAGTAGCTACGCATGGACTCTCATCACCTCATGTGTACATAGCCCCCACAATAGTAACACATAATTAGTTTTTTGACCTTTGGGGACAATTCCCTCTTACAAGGTTAGAAAGGACATACCTCGCTCCGAAGTTCTATAACCGGATCCCAAGCCCTTCCGAAAACTCAAATCGATGCACAATGCTCCAAACTAGTCAAAAATCATGCAAACCAATAAATGTATGCTCAATTACTCATAACAATTCAATTTAAAACAATTCCTAACCCCAATCGCAAAGTCGATAAAAATCACCCTCAGGCCCACGTGCCCGGATTCCAAAACTTTTCGAAGATAAAGTTTACCCATAACCTCACGAACTCAAATATATAATTTATTCCAAATTCCATGTCCAATTTCGTGGTCAAAATCCAAAAATATCAATTTCTAGGTCTTCTACCAAAAACCCACAATTTCCACTAATTTCCATGTTTAAATCCATATATAATCATGTGTTTCACTCAAAACTAGTATAAACCACTTACTTCCTGCTTGGTGATGAAAATGGCACTCCCAAGTTGCTCCAAAATCGGCTCACATGGAGAAAATATGGTAAAAATGAGCCAAACCCTCGCTTTAAAAGAAAACACTGCCCAGCCCGATTTTCACACGTGCGGTCAACCAACCGCATTTGCGGTCTCGCAAGTGCGGCCAAAAACCTCGCACCTGCGCATTCCTCCTGCCTAGCACGGCTCCGCACCTGCGCCTTCTTTTTCGCATCTGTGCCTTCGCAGGTGCGGACATACCCTAGCACCTGCGCTCCCAAGCTCTTCTCCGCCCACCGCACCTGCGACCATTGGTTTGCACTCGCGAACTCACGTATGCGGCCCTTTGCGCAGGTGCGATCGCACTAGATATCAGTTGCTTCAGCCCTTCCCCAAATTCCATTTTCGATCTGTTAACCACTCGGAATCCACCAGAGGCCCCCAGAACCTTGTCCAATCACACCAACTAGTTCCAAAACATAATGCGGACCTGCTCGAGGCCTCAAATCACATCAAACAATGCCAAAACCACGAACCACGCCCCAATCTGAACTTGATGAACTTTAGAACTTTAAACTTCTTCATTCGATGCCGAAACCTATCAAATCACGTCCGATTGACCTCAAATTTTGCACACAAGTCATATTCAAAATTGCGGACCTACTCCAACTTCCGCAATCAAAATCCGACCCCGATATCAAAAGGTCCACTTCCGGTTAAACTCCTCAAAAACCTTCGAATTTCTAACTTTCGCCAAATGACTCCAAAATGAACCATGGACCTCCAAATCCACTTCCGGCTCCCAATACCACAATCACCATACGAAGTTATTTACAGACTCGGAATCCCAAACGAACATCGATAACATTGAAATGCACTTCAACCCAAATTTTTGAAATTCTTCCAAAAATGCTTACTTCCTTAATAGGCGCCGAAACGCTCCTGGGCCATCCAAAACCCGATCCGGACATGCGCCGAAGCCCAAAATCATCATACGAACCTGTTGGAACCTTCAAATCTCAATTCCGAGGTCGTACTCAAATATCCAAGCCTAGGCAATTCTTCCAACTTAAAGCTTCCGAAACGAGAGTTCTCTTTACAAATCAACTCCAAAACTCCCAGAATTCAATTCTGACCATACGCACAAGTCACAATACCTGAAGTGAAGCTGCTCATGGCCTCAAACTTTTGAACGATGCTTTAGAGCTCAAAACGACTAGTCGAATCGTTACAATTATGTTATGAAATTTCAATCTTCATATTGGTCTTCTTTACTATAATTTTTTTTTAATTATCATTTGAAAAAACCGAAATGGAAGAGTAAATGATTCATTGGGAAGTTAAATGGGTTGGTATGTTATTAATTTGTAAGAGTAAATGCTATATAGGGAAGTTATATGGGTTGGTTTGGTATTAAAATAGGCGTGCACGATTTTCAACTCAAAAAAAAATTACCAAAATGCAACTAACACCAATAAGTTGAATGTTGAAGGTAGGGTTGTAGTAACCTAATGTGAGTATTTTAGTTCTTAGTTTGAACTAATTTTAATGTTGTCAAGTATCACTTATGAACTAGTTGCAACTTTTGTTAGTCTAGTCCTCAAGCAAGTAACAAATGAAGTATTTAACAATGACAATTATAAGAGCACATGTTTTACAAAACAAAGTCAATAAATTCAAAAGAAATCTATAGTTTGGTATGTTAATGTATAGTAAGAGTAAATGCTACATAGGGAAGTTAAATAGGTTGGTTTGGTATTAAAAGAGGCACGGTTTTGAACTCAAAAAAAAATTACCAAAATGCAACTAACACCAATAAGTTGAATGTTGAAGGTAGGGTTCAAGGTAGGGGTTTAGTATCTGAATGTGAGTATTTTAGTTCTTAGTTTGAACTGATTTTAATGTTGTCAAGTCTTTCACTTCTGAACAAGTTGCAACTAATCACATTTTGTTAGTCTAGTCCTCAAGCAAGTAACAGATAAAGTATTTAACAATGACAATTATAATACCACATGTTTTACAAAACAAAGTCAATAAATTTAAAAAAATCTATCTCAAATCAAATTAAATAAGTTTCAATATCTCAAACTAAACGGTCAAGTCTTTTACTTCCTAGTTTACTTCATCGTTTAGATCAGGCAAGCTACTCTGCGGTGGTATTGTTACATCATCTTGCTGTAATTAGAGTAAATACGACTAATAAGCAATTTATTTACCTAAAAAAATAAAATAATAAATCAAATTTGTTATACTTTACCTCAATTCCTTCCGTTAGCCGAGGAGTTCCACCACTTCTACAACCACCACCTCTACCACCTCCTCTAGCACGGCCTCTACCACGGCCTCTACCACCACCTCTACCACCACTTCTACCACCACCTCTACCAACACCTCTACCATAACCTCTACCCCTCCTATTGCCTCTAACTCCACTTCCACCACCCGTTTGTGAACTTCTAAAGTA
>MDKI01115455.1:0-47021 GCA_005239505.1 Nicotiana paniculata
TGGACTTCAATTCCTATATTACTTGTCGACCACGTACACTTGCGTGTGCATTGGGAAATCAGTAGTCGAACGCCCCGTCGTGAGTCTAAACTGATTCTTGGAAATAGACATGCACCTCTTCACCCTAACCTCCATCACCCTCTCCCAAACCTCTTAGTGTGACTCAACAATTTGATACCCTATAATTGTTGCAATTTTGGATATCACTCTTTTTCTTGTAAAGCGGAACCATCAATGTGACAAGCTATTCAAATGTTTGACAAGCTAATCTATCAATTCTAACTAAAAAATGAACAACATGCAATTTGAAATAACAAGCCAATATTATTAGAACAAGTAAATTGGAACCATAAATTTAACTCAAATTCAAAATCCAATAAAAAATAATAATTTAACATATCTCAAATTCCAACATAATAAAAATAAGTATACAACTTAAGATTAGGAAATATAATAAGTTTATAACCTTATTCAACAACGAAATTCTACTTTAATGACACCACTCATTATATGCTAAATTTGTTATTGACTCGTTATTTCTAATATTAGGAGATGTAGTTTCAAAAGCTAGAATAATAACGTAGTTATGCTAAATGAAGAAAATAAAAGAAATAAGAAATAAAATATACGAGCAATTACATGTAATCACAAGAAGTAAAGGTATAAAAATAAAAGATAAATAATGTATAGAGAAAAATATATTTTAAAAAATTAAAAAACAAAATTAAAAATTAAAAATAAATAAAATGAAAAGGAATTAGAATAATAAGTAAAAGGTTAAAAAGAAAATAAATTTAAAAAAGAACAAAAAGGTAAGAAATTAAAAAATAACGTTATAATTACACTATAAGGTGTAACCTTATAATTCACCTCCCCTTGAGAATTGGAGTGTATAATTACACCTATACAATTACACCCAATTTCATGTTAACCAAGTAATTATTTTGGCCAGACAAACATGCCAAATTATATAATTACACCCAAATTCAATTCCTAAGTGACTTTTCAAACATGTTCCAAGAGAGGCTATCAACCGAATATTTCTTTCCGATTAGTCGATATTAACTTAATAATTAAAATTATTTTTCTTTCTTGAGAATTTAGATTAATATCTTAATTAAATTTATATTATTTTTAAAGCTTGCTCTTGATTAGAATGTATCAAGTCGAGAGTTTCAGTCTTTTTTTTTTTGCTTCTTTTCCTTTAATTGTACATTTAAGAAATATATAAGTAAATCTAAGTCAAGCAAGTCAAATTCGAATTGTACAATTAAAAACTATTCCAATAACAACAATAATCCAGTGAAATTACACAAGTGGTGTTTGAGGAGGGTAGTATGTACGCAATCTTACCCCTTCCCTGGGAGGGCAAAGAGACTGTTTTCAGATAGACCCTCATCTAAAGAAGATGGAAAAAGCGCTGATAGCAATTCATATCAAGACAATATATTAAGAAAATAAATTAATGAAAGCAATAAAGAATATAAAAGAAATACCCATAGTAAGTAATAGCAAGACAGTCTATTTAAAGAAACAATACGAGGTCTGATAGCAATGGAGAATCTGAAAGAAGCACTGATAGCAAAGCAAGAAAGTACCGGTGACAAGTAATAGAGAAAATACCAAACTCAGGATAAAAGGGTACCATACTAACCCTAACACTTACGAACTACTAAAGACAAGTGGGAAACGCGCGACTAGCTACTAACCTTCTACCCTAATCCTCAACCTCCACACCATAAAAGGGTACCATACTAACCCTAACACTTACGAACTACTAAAGACAAGTGGGAAACGCGCGACTAGCTACTAACCTTCTACCCTAATCCTCAACCTCCACACCATAAAAGGGTACCATACTAACCCTAACACTTACGAACTACTAAAGACAAGTGGGAAACGCGCGACTAGCTACTAACCTTCTACCCTAATCCTCAACCTCCACACCATAAAAGGGTACCATACTAACCCTAACACTTACGAACTACTAAAGACAAGTGGGAAACGCGCGACTACCTACTAACCTTCTACCCTAATCCTCAACCTCCACACCCTCCTATCCAGTGTCATTTCTTCAGTTAGCTTAAGTTGTGTCATGTCTCGCCTGATCACTTCTCCCCAAGACTTCTTTGGCCTACCTCTACCCTTCTTCTTCCCCCCCCCCCCAAGGCCAACCTCTCACTAATCCTAAGTGGAGCATCTATGCTTCTCCTCTTAACATGCACAAACCATCTTAGCGTCGCCTCTCGCATCCTTTCCTCCAGGGGGCCACTCTCACCTTGTCCAGAATAACTACATCTAATTCAATTCAATCTAGTATACCCATACATCCATCTCAATATACTCATTTCAGTTACTTTCATCTGCTGGACGTGAAAGTTCTTGACTGGCCAGCACTCTGTCTCATACAACATAGTCGGTCTAACCACTATACCAAGCAAGTCAAATTCGACTTTCTAATTAGGAATGACAATATATTTTTGTCAAATTCAAATGACCGAATTTTTTATTTAATTTATCTTTAATTTATAAATAAAATACTTTCGAATGTTATTGTGTATTGTTAATGAGGGATGAATACAATCAAATATCACCAAATTAATGACGGATAAAACAATAAATTAATAACAAAAAATAAAAATAAAAATAAAAAATAGGAGTACAAAGGTCACTTTTTACACTTTCTTTCCGGAGCACTCCCACTCAACGGTGCTTCTGAGTAAACCATTCAATTCCGCTACCAAATTTTCCCGATTCCGATCGTTCGTCACCGTCGATCCACCGGCAATGGAGAATCCAATCGTCAACGTTGAGTACTTGAAAGAAGTCGAGAAAGCTCTTCGAGATCTCCGCGCTCTTATCTCCAGCAAAAATTGTGCTCCTATCATGCTTCGATTAGCGTACACAAACACTCTCTCTCCGTCCTTCATTTTCTGAATAAAACTACTTCATTCGTCCAAATAATACGAGGAATTAAGTTTATTCGACTTACTTAATTTCATGTTTAAATTCGTTAATAATTTAGAATAAGTACATGTGGAGTCTGGAGAAACTACTTAGTATTAAATACGTACTTGTGTTTCTGTGCAGATGGCACGATGCAGGAACATATGATTGTAAGTCGAAGACAGGATGACTTAACGGTTCAATCCGAAATGAGGAAGAGTTCACTCATAATGCCTAGAATGGCTTGAAAATACTCTTCAATTTTGCGGTATTTTTCGAGAGTGTTTAACTTTAGTCTCTACCATGAACCCACTAAACTTTTGAAATTATTGGTTCAAAATTATATTCTTTTTGAAATTTTAGTAATTTTCACATATATATCTATACTGTACCGCTCAGAGTGAGATTTGAACTGCCAATTTAACTTGCAGTGGTGCACCCAATCATAATTACCATAAGAGTCTTTGAGTATGTGTTCACGCACATATATTTAAGTAATTTTGAAGAAATATAACATTGTTATACATAGTTTAGGGAGAGGAGTATGGGTACACGTGAACCCGTATCCCTCAACTTGTATACTCCTCTGATTTTTCCTACTTCACGCTCTAAATAAAAACTGACTGGCTTAGATCTTTATTTTAAATTAAACTTTCTAAGAAGGTACAATTTGAGATGCACAAAGGACAACACTACTCTATCGGTCTGGTGTTGTTGCATAACTGATTGTCATTAGCTGGTCTTAAGAACCTATTTGCATGACTAACCTTTTGCTAGTCCAGCTGAGACAAAACATACTAGCTGATTCCTTCCTCCCTAACTTACTATCTGCCTAAGACTTCGTGCCAGAGTTAGCACGTACCTGTGCTGGTGGGAAATTGCTGGTACCCCAACATCACAAGTATCATTGGACGAGGTGTGTGCAAGCTGTCCAAGGTACCATCGATATCCAAAAAAATGAAGAAAAAAAAAAATTCTGGAAATTTGCACTTAAACTGGCTTATTTATATTCCAAATTCAGCACTTAGCAAAGCTGCCCCTTGAATTATATTGTTGAATAGCTCAGAATGTCTGATGCATCTTTTGCCTCCAACACTCAATATGCAAATGAACTTGCAATGTTAATGGTCATGATGCTCCGTTAAAGCAATTGACTCAATGTATGGTTGGGTAGGTAGGGGAAAGGTACCAATGAGAGGTAAAAAGAAAGGTGATAATCACTTTAGTCGTATAGTTAATAACTAAAGGATGAAGAGTTTGGAACTGGGTGGGGAGTGGGGTAGGGTGGGATGGGGGGGGGGGGGGGGGGGGGGTTTCGACCCTCCTACTTCAGATTTCTCTATCCCTTTGAACTTAGGTGAAAATGAGAAAGTAAATTTCATTTGCTTATCTGGTAGGCTGGTAGTTATAAAGACAACCTTAAAAGAATAATAAATGCCTTGACTCCCCTCCCTTTCGTTGAAGTGGGCAGTCTATTGTATGTTTTTTCACAAACTCGAACAAATAATTAGAGCTTCTATCCATCGGAAATCAACTTTTGAGCGAATTTCTCTCTAATCATTATATGACACAATTATTCCATCTTTGAACGTGTTTTGTTTCTAATTGCAGAAGAAGTGAAGGCTAAACATCCAAACATTACATATGCTGGCATATATTTTTTAGCATCTGTGGTATTTCCTGGGCGATGCCTCAATCTGTGAGGGGCTTATTAGAAACTTGGCAATCTCAAAGAGCACCTAGAGGCTGAAACTGATGTGGAGTGCATTCTATGGACCTTATGGCTGGAAATAAACAATGCTTGCTTTGAAGGACACAGAAATCACATAGTTAGAATTAAGAATACATGTTTTCACAATCTGTACTTTTGGTGTAAATGTAGTCAGTTAGGAAATATGAATCAATTTATGGACTTTCTGGAGGTGTTAGGAGAGGGAGAATAGTTTGCTGATGTTGTAATTTGGGATGTTTTCTGTATCTTTTTTGTGCCATCATGGTGCCTTATAAATAAACGTTTACCTTATAAAAAAAACAAACATATGCAGATCTATAACAGGTGAGTACTTTTTTCTTTTGTTCTTAAAGATGCTTGAGTGATTTCTTGTGGCATTCATATGGTTTTTGAATGGGTGATGATCAACTTAATTATCACTCTTTTTGAACAATTTGTGCATTTGATGAAAAGTAAAAGCAGTCTCTAACATTTGATTGATTAGATCATCCAAATTCCTTATCATTTATTCTGAAATATGTTGGGAAAAGTCTATTTCCCGACAATTCATTTCTTAATGCAGAACTATTTATTGTTGGCAAATGTGGTAGTTAGGTTGTAATCCTGCATGCTCAAAAGAGGTATAGGACTTGCTTAACGCATCACACATATACGAAGTGAATAAATAGGTCAAGGAAATGCCAAGCAGATTGTCTAACTCTGTAATTCCGTCCTTTCTGTTGGCCATGACAACTCACTGTCGTAGTTTCCGAATAAATTCCTGGAACAAGTAAATGATTTCTTGCTGAGATGCCTCATTAAAGTCAAATTCGTAGGGATTGATGAATATGCACCTTTCACAGTCTTGCGAGCTGGCTAGTTCTCTTTGGTTAGACAAGTAATAGTATTCATAATTACCACAAAGTTGATCCCCGAATTTTCCCTGAATAGCTGACATGATATATTTTGCATATTGTTACATTTTAGAAAATTTTCATGTATGTTCTAATTAAGATGCTGATGGACGTAGTTGAGCTTAATTATTGCCATAAATCTAATAGCTTGCAGGTGTTGTAGCTGTTGAGGACTTGAGGTCACTGGTGGTCCTACCATCGACTTTGGCCTTGGTAGGAGGGTAAGTGGATTTTCCTGTACCTCATAGACACAAACTTTTGCTTTTGATATTTGGTACACCCGTTAAAAAAAAATTAGTCAAATGTTAATACCTTTGTACCTCTGGTTCTACCTTAGGATTCAAACGTTTCTCAAAAGGAAGGACAACTTCCAGATGCTAAACAAGGTATTCAAGAGTACCAATTCCTTTTTAAAGGAGTATGTTGTAACCAACAATCAATTTTTTCCTTGACAGTTCTCTTTAATTCTGTCTTAGTTAAGTTATTGTTATTCAGCTCATTGGACACGGCAGGCTATGAAGTTGGACATTTCTCATATTTAAGTTTCCCGTGGGACCTTTAAATGCCTTATCCACCGTAGACAGTATATTAGATGTTGTTTCTATTAGTTTTCATAGATAGGATGAAACTGCTTGAAATAAATAACAAATATGTTTGATACCAAGAAGAGTGAATTTGTTGGATTTTTTTCTTATGATTCATCATTTTTGGTATGGTTATATAATAAATTGAAGAGTTCACTTCTTTCCTTGAATATGGAATGTGATAGTTGAGATATACTTGATTGAAATGTGTGGCCGTGTAAACCTTTCTCTTTATCGGAAAAATGTCCTTGTAAACCTTTCTCTTTACTGAAAAAATGTCCTTGTAGACCTTTCTCTTTACTTTTTAACCAACATATCAAATACCTTCTCTCATGCACTTCCATTTTCATTCCAACTTAAGACAAAACATAGCTATGGTTTTATTCAAGTGAGCCTGCAGTAATCAAAAAAGGAAAAACAAGAGAACATCCCTTGAGAAAAGGCAAACTGTAACTTAAAAGGAAGGAGGGAAAAGAAGGAAATTGCAGAACGAAAGAGAATGGTTATCTAGCAGAAATACCATCTAATGTATCAAAAGAGTGAAAGGAAGTCGTATGAGAGAATGAGATTGGTTATCCAGCCAGATGCCATCAAGGGTGATTCGATCCTTTTCCTCTTTTATTTTTCCTTTGAGATTCTGTGAAAATGTGAAACAGCTTCTCTTTCCTCACAAAGTAGGGGTAAGGTTTAGCGTACACACTACTCTCCCCAGACCCCACGGTGTGGGATAATACTGGGTATGTTGTTTGTTGTCCGCGAAAATGTCTGTTCTCACTCTTGCTCTTTTGTCCACTTTAATAATTTTTTCACCGGTAACTCACCAGCATCTATTAGGACCTTCTGCATCATTAAGTTTGTGAATGTTCTTAGAGTAGATGCTGATGGTACAAGAGTTGCTTGTTTTCTGACAAGTAATACTAATCTAATTCCCTTTCAAATTTTCAGTCTTACTGTCGTCTTGGCCTTTTTCACTTGAAATCACATAAGAAAAAGAGAAAAGATTTCCTAGTCTTTACTGCACTAATTCATGATTTTCTGCGTAGGTTGATTATCGAGTGCTATTGCCACATAACATCAGGCATTTCTCCCTGCCCTCCTGTCAGGGTAACTGACCGAGGAGTTTCCATTAGCAATCGGCAAAATCTTTTTCTGACTGGGCTGGGGTATTGCTCCTTATATCTTGGATATAACTGCTAGTGTTTTCTGAACATGAATACATACATGAAGATGGATACGATCAAATCTATGGGACATGAGAAACGGATATATGTATTTTGTTTATGTTTCTTTTATCGGTTCTATATTTTCTTTGTCGTAATTACCAAAAAGACATTAATCCTATTATACAAAAGATACATAGAACATCCTCCATTAGTAGTCGAGACATCACAAAGAAAAGTTCTAGTCATTCAACATTAAAGCAAAGATTTTGAAAGCATCTAGAAATACACCTAAACGTGGGGTTGTTCCCAAATTTTCTACCTACCTTTGACTTCCAATGGTCAAGCTGCGCCTTGCTCAACCATTTGTTGTCACTTAAATTGCAGTTTTTCTCAATAGTGACTATTACTAATAGTGTGCAAAAGTAATATTTTTTTGGATTTATGACAACTTACTTTCCAGTTTCTAAATTATATTGCTCTTCAAATTGTTGATTTTCATAGGTAATTTGTTTGTTCTCTTCTTAAGTAATGCCTGTGTTTTCACATGATTCAGGTTCTCAGATCTTTCTGTTGTTTGTAAAATGACATAACCTACATTGGTATTCTCTGTTGCATTTGTAATTGATGGTAGGTGTGCCACATCTAAAGGAGGTATTTTATCGGGTTGGTTTGTCTGACAAAGATATATTGGCGCTATCAGGGGGGTCATACACTGCTAAGTTTATGTTTTTTTGTGAACCTTTATATTGCTAGGTTAATTGTGTTTCACCGTTTATGCCCCCACCCCACCCCCCACCCCCCCACCACCCTCTCTCTCGTTGCGGTATGTGCTGCAAGTAACATATTTGTCTTAATGTAAGTCGAAGAACACACCAAAGTACATATAATCAGTTCATGGGTAATTGTCTGCATTGAAGGGCACATCCAGAGAGATCAGGCTTTGATGGTCCATGGACAAAGGAGCCATTGAAATTTGACAATTCATACTTTGTGTAAGATTTATGGCCTTGTGAGCTCATTTTTGGATATTTCGAACTGGAAGCAGAAGCAACCCCCCCCCCCTCCCCTCCAAAAAAAAAGGACAGCCCTGTGCACTAAGACCGGACCACAAGGGTCTATTGTACGCAGCCTTACCCTGCATTTATGCAAGAGGCTGTTTTAACGGCTCGAACCCGTGACCCTCCGGGTCACATGGCAGCAACTTTACCAGTTACGCCAAGGCTCCCCCTCTTTTTTCTTATTCATATTGTTTGTTATTCCTGAGTAGAATTGATCTTTTCAACCAGGGAGCTGCTAAAGGGGGAAAATGAGGACCTGTTGAAACTTCCCACTGACAAAGCTTTACTGGATGATCCTGTGGTCAGACATTATGTTGGGCTGTATGCTAAGGTGACTGTCATTTCAACTGGATGACCAAAGTTTGTGGTTTAAATTATTCAACTTTGCAAACTTATATCAAATATCAATTTACTATCACTTTGTATTAGGTAAAATGAAAGATAACCACTATTAGATTTTTATGTCTTCTCCATCTACTTGCAATTTGCAGAAGTGTTGTGAAGCACCTTGGCATAGATCAGACGGCAATGAAAGAATATGCAGAGACTTGGGAATTTATTGGAGTTTTACTTTCCATTATCTCCCCACTTAATGGTGAAAGTTGAGGAAGTATTTTTCATCTACTTGCCTAGTACTTTCTACAAAAATCTACTTTCAAGTACTTATTATATGCTCACCTGCTATAGTAGACATAGAGGAGGATAGTACGGGGACCCACCCATGTGTCTATCCCTTGGAATTGATTAATTGAGAGCCTATGGTAATGGTGTAGATGTTGCAATAAAACAATAGCATGGAAGTTGATATTTGGGACCAAGAAGGCAGGACAACCATGTTAATAATAGTAGAAAAGAGCGAAGCAAAACTCATGGGAGATTGGGAACTTGGAAGATAATTTCAGAAAAACTTAACTTTTTGGGATAGTGCTCGCTTTGTTGGAATTAAGTGCAAATAGAATAGATAAAAACTCAATCTAGACTGACTAATTGCTTTTCTTTTGTGTGTTCAAATGTTATTTTAATCTTAAAGAGACCAACTGGGGCATGATATATGATGTGGAATTACGCCTGTTCATTTCATGGTAATATGGTTCTTACTTGTGCCTAAGAATTGTTGGCTGGATATTATGTGCCTAATCTAATTAATCCTCAATGCACTAGCCAATTGAGCCTTTCATACTTGTTCTGCTAGTCTGAAGCACACATGAGAGACTGAATGATGTTTAGTATTCAGGCATTAGTGGAAGGTCCAACTTATTGGTTGTACATAAATTTCCTTAAAAAGTCTTTTTACATGTTGTTTGCTAGTTTTACCAGTGCTTTATTCTAGCTCTTAAAAAAGGAGAGTTGCAGCATCACCTTCTTTCCTGTTTAATGAGCCATTTCTTTCCATTGCTTTATTGACAGGTATGAAAAGAAACTTAAGTGATTAGCGTCCAATTTGGTGAATTTACAGGATGAAGAAGCCTTCTTTAGTGATTATGCCATATTACAGAAGAAACTCTCTGAGCTAGGATTTATCCTAAGTTCATCTGGTTCTAAGGTGACAGTGAAGGACAGCACTTTTGACGCCAAGTGCTGTAAGCGTTGTTGTTGCTGCTGCAGTGGTGATACCGAGTTACTTGTATAAGGGCGGTGCACAAGTCATCCCTCGGTCACGTTGGATCCAGGGAACCCAAGGGGTGTGATGTAGACGACCTACCTTAATACAAGCATTAGTGGTCGCTTCCACGGCTTGAATCCGTGGCATGCCGAAAAGAATGAAGTGAATTCAGCACCACAAATTGCTTTGTTACTGTGTACCAACAACGTGAGTTAGTGTACCTCATTTTTGGTATGCTCTCTCCTTCTGAAATAACAGCCTGCAGAGCCATCTAATTGAATTAAATAGAAAGATATAGTTACATAATGGTTTGCTCGGCTTCTTGGTTCTGAAGATGGCCTTTTTAATCTCAACCTCACATGCAGATTGCATAATAATAAGCTAATTGAAGTTTTATGTGCCATTTATTTGTTTGTGCATCCCATGTGCCAATTATTGAGTAGCACAACTTGCTTATTTTACCTGACATTGTCAGGGGTTGTTGTAGGAGTATTAGCTTTTCCTAAAATAGGGAGACTGAACTTCACAATTTATTTGTTTTTCTTGCACTCTTTTGGTTGGTCGTACTGCATGTCTGCATCTCCCCCTTCTACTCTCCTTTATCCCCTTTGCCAGGTAAAAGGTACTTAGTATCACCTGTGTGTGTATCCACAATAGGGATTTCAAGTGAACCAGTTTTTTATTTGAGAAATTAATCGAAATAGCCGTCCGTCCAAAAAATGTGACAAATGTATATAGTGTATTATTTTTGGTTGAGCGGTCAAATGTGCAACTTCTCCTTTTATTTTCTATGAGGAGCTTCAAAGGGTTGAGCTCTCGGGGCGCTTGGAACACTGTTCGGGATCTCATACATTTTTGTTACATGGTTACAAAACAAAGCTCATTTAGGTACCATACCAAAAGTAGGAAAATATATTGAGGTGGGAGGTTGTCTAGGTAAAACAAAAATTGACTAATAATGAAATTCCAGGAAGCAACTATTGAAACTTTATCTGGGGGAGATCTGGCCATATGGGTAACCTTCTATTGGTGTTGCTACTCGCTTTTATACTACAATCAAACCTCTTTCTAACATGCTTGTTTGTTCCGAATATTTTTGGATGTTATAGTGAATTGTTATTATAGAGAACATATATTATAACATAACATAAAAATTGGTGCTGAAAAAACTTGGCTTTTATAGAGAAGTATTGTATAGAGAGGTTTGACCGTATCACTTAGGTGTATGGTTTAAGTTCAACCAAATGTTCTTTCTCATTTCTTGCCGTTCTTAGATTCATGGGTCCACTTTCACTCCAAAAATAAATTTCAACACACAAAAAAAGAAAGTTCTATTCATGAGGAGATAACCAGTGGCAAATCCTGAATTTAGATATTGTTGGTTTTGATTTTAGAGTGTGTTTTGAATTGTTTATCTAACTCTAGAATTTTTTTTTACTTCATAGGAGATTGGAGAGGGGAAAAAGGAAAGGAGAATAGTGGGAATCAAACTCACATTTATAGCCTGTTTGGCCGAGCTTCTTTTGAGGCAAAAGTATTTTTATTTTTGGTCAAAAATATTTTTTTTTCTAAAATTAAGGTGTTTGGCCAAGCTTTTAAAAGGAAAAAAAGTACTTTTGAGGAGAAGCAGAAATAGTTTTGGAGAAGCAAAAAAAAATAGTTTCTTTCCAAAAACACTTTTTTGAAAAGTACTTTTCAGAAAAATACACTTAGAAGCAGTTTTTAAAGCTTGGTCAAACACTAATTGCTGCTCAGAAGTGTTTTTCAAATTTATTAGTCAAATACAAACTGTTTCTCACCAAACGTACTTTTGAAAAAAAGTACTTCTCAAAATAAATTGATTTTTGCAACTTGACCAAACGGGCTATTAGTGTATGGCCAACTTTTAGCAGCACTATTACACTATAAGTCCTGATGGTAACTTTATCTATACTCGTTTTTTCGCATATATATTTAGGGTTCAATTTCATAACATCAAATTTTGCTAAACGCGCAAACCCTTAGGGGTCGTTTGGTTTGAAGATAAATTATGTAGGAATTAGTTATGTTGGGATTAGTTATCATGATATTATTTTTTATTGACTGTTTGGTATGTTGTATTAGTCCCGAGATTATCAATTTAAATATTTTATCTTGGGATAACTTATTTTGAGATTACTATTCCATCATCTAGCTATTATAAGTTATCCCAAGATAACTTATCCCAGGATTACTAATCAAACAAGGGATAAGGCGATGCTAGATTTTTATTCCATGATTATTTTTCCTTATCCATCATACCAAACGATCTCTTATAGTTCTAATTCCATCCCAAAAGTTTTCCGGTCTTTTTTGGAGAGTTTTCACTTTTAGTCCGCATCAGAAACTATTTACGTTTGATAGCCGAAAAAGTAAATAAAATTTGTATAATTTTTGTAAAAGTATATATCCTTTCAACTATTATTCTAAGAACGGCTATACAGTATCATTTTATTATTCTTTCCTCAGCCTCTCCTATTCGAGGTCCACTCACCAAAAAAAAATTAGAAGTATCACATGGGAAGGGATAGAGAGAGACTAAAATAGGTAGGTAGGTAGGTAAAGGATAGATGTTTTAGGACAGCCACACGAGTCTTGTTGTGTATACCTAATTAAGCACATGATATCCACCTTACTGTTCCCTTATTATTTGCCTAACCTCTCTTCTCTTTCACGATTCATGTCTCCTATCAAATTGTATTATCTCAACTTTCTCAACCAATCATGCAATGTAATTACTTTGTCCACAGTATCTCGATATTTATGAACAAATAAATGTTACACTTATTGATTTTGAACAACAGTATCTGTTCTTTGCATTCCCATTTGGGAGGAAAGTGAAAGATAAATTATGAGGGATAGCACCAACTTACTACAGTTTATAAATGAACCTAAGTAATCACCTTACTTTGGTGGGAGGGTGGGGTGGGGGAGTTGAGAAAGGACACAAGAAATAAATGCTTGGAAGTTAGTTCAGAACTAACGGCAAACAACAACCAATTTAAATTTGTACTTTAGTGTAGTTAGACACATAATAGTAGGCTAGTTACTACTATGTTCGTTTTTCGTGTTCACTCTCGATTTTTCACGTCTCTTGCAAAATAATAATTATAGTATATATTTTACTATATAAACCCTAATAATGATAGTATTTCAAAAGGTCTTGAGAAATAATTTGGGAATATGTAGTTAATGATAAGGGTAAAATAGGAAGAAAAAATCATCTTTCTCTTGATTTAGTATAGTGAAAAAGTAAAAGTAAAAAATATATATTTAGTATGACGGACAAGTAAAAGTGAACGAAGAGAGTATTTTTATTGAATTTAAATTATATATATACTGACGGTATAAAGATTTTTAACATTGTCAATGAACTTTAACATGTATAACATTGTGATGGCACGATAGGTCACTTTGAGTTTTAGCCGTCATTTCTATGTTCGGAGGCCTCGAATAGCTCCATTAAACTTTTTTCGATTTGCGTGCATAGTCTGTGTCCTTTTCCGAAAAATTTTTATGTGAAAAATTGAAAAAAATGTGAAATTTAGTCTTAAAAATGATTTGAGTTGACTACGTTCAACATTTTGTGTGAACGAACTTAGATCAGTGTTTTGACAGTCTCGGTGGTCCATATTGTGGTTTGGGACTTGGGCGTATGCCCGGAATCGAATTCGGAGGTCCCTAACTTGATTTAACGTGATTTGTTAAAAATTAGTAACTTACAGGTTTAAAGAATTCCTAAGTTTTACTGTAGGTTGATTTTATTGACCGAGTTCGGGTTTAGTTCTGGAACTTGGTATAGGTTTATTTCACTATTTATGACTTGTCTGTAAAATTTAGTGCAAAACGGAGTTGATTTGACGTGATTCGGACATCCAGTAGTAAATTTGGAAGCTCTTAAGTTTCTTTTAATGTCCGATTCGTAGTTCTAGGTGTTATTTGGTGTTTTGATCACGCGAGCAAGTTCATATGATATTATTACACTTGTGCATGTTTGGTTTGGAGCCCTAGGGGCTCAGGTGAGTTTTGGACATGCTACAAACCATTTTGGACTTGAATGATTGCTGGATTTTAGTGTTGCTGATATCTGGTGTATCCTTCTTCGCGATCGCGAAGCTACTCTCGCGATCACAAAGGACAATTGGGGACTGGGGAGGACTTCTTCATCACGAACACGATGGCTTGGTCGCGAACGCGAAGCACTTAGGGGTTTACCCTTCGTGAACGTGATCAGCCTCTCGTGAATGCGCAAGGTTATGGGGCATGGGAGTGGAGTTTAGCCGTTGCTCTTCGCGAACGCGACATCAGGACCGCGAAGGAAGGTGGGAGTAATCCTTCGCGAAAGCGAATAGTAGCTTGTGAACGCGAAGGCCTTTGGCCGCTGCTGCTTCTCGATCGCGTCAGGTGTCTAGCAAACGTGATGAACACTTGACGCCCAGTCTTTAAAACTTCTAAAAATCGGGATTTAACACCATCTCCACATTAGAGCTCGGCCTAGAGGTGATTTTGAAGAGAAATTTCATCCTCACTTTGTAGGTTAGTAAATTTTAACTCATTTTCTTCCATTTTCATCAGAACCCATTGATTTCTAACCTTTAATCTATGCTTTTTCATGGTAGAAATTAGGGATTTAGGTTAAATTGGAGATTTTTTGTAAAACTAATATTTAGACCTCAAATTAAGGTCGGATTTTGAAACTAATCACATAATCGTTCTCGGGGGTGAATGTGTAATTGAGTTTTGCTCCGAATCTCGGGTTTTGACCAAGTGGACCCGCGATTGATTTTTGTTGACTTTTCCCAAAATCATTAAAGATAATCTTTTTCACTCACGGTAGTTTCTAATGCTTATTTTGAATAGTTTGAACTATATTTGGTTAGATTCGATTGGTTTGGAGGCGAATTTTAGAGGAAAGGCCCCGATTGCATTTGGATTTGATTGCGGAGCGAGGTAAGTGCCGTGGTTAACCTTGACTTGAGGGATTAGGACTTCTTAGTCTATTTGCTACATGTTTAATGTGGGAGAACAACGTATATGTGAGGTGACGAGTACTTATGGGTTGTTGTTGGGTTAAAGCATGCGGGTGAGACTTATTTCCTTGTGTTTTATTGCGTTATTAATTATGATGTCCATGATTAGGTTAGGTTATTACTTCCTTGATTATTCCTTCCGTAATTATTGCTTATTTCGTAGTTGTTTAGTATTTTGGAAGTTGAAGTTGGTATCTTGACATCCTATATGACGCTAAATACATTCTTCGCATTATTTATTTCTCGAATTTATATTATCTTCATTACATGGTGAGGAAGAGTGTAAAAGCACGAAAGTGATGTTGTGCCATTGCATTTATCTCATTTATTGATTAATACATAGTGAGGAAGAGAGTAAAAGCATGAAGGATGATGATGTGCCATTTATCTCATTTATTCATTATTATATGGTGAGGAAGAGAGTAAAAGCACGAAGAGTGATGTCGTGACATTCATCTCATTTATACATTGTTACATGGTGAGGTTGAGAGTAAAAACACAAAGGGTGATGCCGTGCCATTTCATATACTCATATCATCATTTCATGGTTAGGACGAGAGTAAAAGTACGAAGGTTGATGCCTTGCAATCTTCATATCACTGATTTATCTGATTTCATTGGTTGATGTTTATTTGGCTATTACGTGATTTCATACCTGTCATAGCTATCATATTTCCCCCCTTTTTGCATATCCCTTCCCAGTTTGTAAGTTTTTATTCTTTGTTATTGTTATTTCTTCGTATATACTCGTACATGTTTATTTATGTAGGTGTCCTGTCATAGCCTCATCACTACCTCGTCGAGGTTAGACTCGACACTTACGGAGTACATTAGGTCGGTTGTACTCGTACTACACTTTCGCTCTTCTTCTGCAGATTCTGGTATTGGTCCCAACATCGTGTGAGGTGCGTCAGCTTAGATCATTGCAAACAAAGACTTGAGGTAAATCTGCTAGCATCCGCAAGCCTTGAACCCCTTCCTCTTCCCTCTTTTACTGTTCATTTCCTTCAAAACTGTTGTATTTATTTGACACTCTGTTTGTAAAATTGTTGCTCGTGTACTCGTGACTCCTTATTTTTGGGAGTAGATATTATCACATGACTTATATTGGCAGTGTATCAGATTGAGTTTCTATTTCTCGTTGTATATCACCGTTGTGTTTAATCTGTTAAAAAATTAGCTATTTAATTATCTCACATCAGCTTGCCTAGCAAGTGGATGTTAGGCTCTATAATGACCCCGAGGTTGGGATTCTGGATCGTGACAAGTTAGTATTAGAGCACTAGGTTGCCTAGGTCTCACGAGTCACGAGCAAGCTTAGTAGAGTCTGGAAGATCAGTAAGGAGACGTCTATACTTATCTTCCAGAGGCTATGTAGTTTAGGAAAAATTTCACTTCTTTCCTTCTCTATTGTGCGATTTTATTCTATCATTGATAATTGAACCACTCAATTTTTGTTCTCTCGCAGATGGAGAGAAAACGCACATCATCTGCAGCCGGACAAGAGCCGGAGCCCCCTGTGGCAGCTACTACTAGGGGCAGAGGCCGAGGCCAAGGTCGAGCTAGAGGCCGAGGCAGAGGCAAAGACAGAGCTCAGCCTAGAGCTCGAGCAGTAGCACCGGTAATGGAGCCTCAGATTGATCACGAGGAGGAGGTCCTAGCTCAGATCGTGCATGTTGAACCAGCTCAGGTTCTGGAGGGCTTCATAGCCACTCCAGTGCTCCAGGACGCTCTAGTCCGCTTGGTGGGCCTTATGGAGAGTGTGGACCAGACCGATGCATTTTCGATGGCACCAACTCTTTCTCGGGCTGGGGAAGGAGCACAGACTCCCGCTACACACACCCCAGAGCAGGCGACTCCCCTATATCAGACTCCAGCAGCCCAGCCAGTTGGGGAGGTTCAACCGATTGTTGCGGCACATGCCTGTGATAGGCCCGCTATGTCTTCTGAGGCCTTGTTGAGGCTGGATAAGTTTACCAAGTTCTTCCCTGGTCATTTCGGCGATGCACCTTCGGAGGACCCATATGATTACTTGGACCGTTGCCACAAAGTGTTGCATAACATAGATATTGTTGAGACCAATATGGTCGACTTTGTAGTGTTCCAGATGACCGGATCTGCCAAGATATGGTGGAGAGATTATGTGCTGACTAGACCAACTGGTTCATTTTCACTTACCTAGGATCAATTTTCACAACTATTTCAAGAGAAGTTCATTCCTTTCACTCTGAGTGAGGATTACCGCAGGCAGTTTGAGCGTCTTCAGCAGGGTAGCGTGACTATTACCCAGTATGAGACTCGATTTGTGGCCTAGCTTTCCACACCATTATCTTGCTCCCTACTGAGAGGGAGAGAGTCAGGAGATTCATTGATGGATTCACTTTCACTATCAGGCTATAGATGGCCAAGGAGACTCGGGATGATATTTCTTTTCAAAGGGTCGTAGAGACTTATAGACGGATCGAGATGGTTCGTGGTCAGGAGATGGGGCCGACATCTGATAATAGGCCTCATCATTTTGGTGGTTTTAATGGTGCCTCGTCTGGAGGCAAGGGTATTTTTGGTAGGGGCCATATTCTCAAGCTGTTTTAGTAAGCACTTCAGGCATCCCAGGTGCTTCGGGTAGTCATGGTCCTAATGTATCTCATGCTGAGCAGCTAGCCTACAGTGCACCACTGACTCCTATTAGTGCACCTCTGATACAGAGTCATTAGAGTGGTTATCCAGGTTGACAAGGCCAGTTTCAGGGTCAACAGTCATAGCAGCCGAGGGCTTGTTATACTAGTGAAGATCCGAGGCATCTTTCTAGATTTTTTCCCCAGATCATAGGGCGACATGCACCAGAAAAGTTCTCGTGACATGATTCCAGCATCGGTTGCTCCACCTCCGCTCAGCCAGCTAGAGGCAAGAGTCAGGCTACCAGAGGTGGAGGTCAGGCCATTAGAGGTAGAGGTTAGGCTGTTAGAGGTGGAGGATAGCCAACTAGGGGCCGTCCGAGAGACGGAGGTCAGAGTGGTGGGGCCCAACCCCCTTTTTATGCATTCCATGATATACCTGAGGCCGAGTCATCTGACACCGTCATCACATGTATTGTTCCATTTTCCTGATTCGGGCTCTAGTTATTCCTTCATGTCATCCTATTTTGCTTCATACCTGGTTGTACCTCATTCTTGCTCCTGTGTATGCGTCCACATTTGTGAGAGTTTCTATTGTTGTAGATCTTGTCTTTTGCCCGTGTGTGATTACTACTGGGAGGTCTTAAGACTAGTGTAGATATCATACTTCTTGATATGGTAGACTTTGATGTTATTTTGGACATGGATTGACTGTCACCTTATCATGCTATATTGGATTGTCACGCCAAGATGGTTACGTTAGCCATATCGGGGGTTTCCTCGATTAGACTGGAGATGGACTCCTGGCCATTCTACCAACAATGTTGTTTGTTATGTGAAAGCTCGGCGTATGGTCGAGAAGGGATGTCTATCATATTTGGCCTATGTTCGTGATTCGAGTGCGGAGGTTCCTCCTATGGATTTGGTACCTGTTGTGTGTGAGCTTCCAGAGGTGTTTCCTGCAGGTTTGCTGGGAATGCCACCCGATAGAGATATTTACTTCTGTATTGATTTGGTTGCGGGCACCCAACCCATTTCTATTCCACCATACCGTATGGCTCCCATGGATTCGAAGGAATTGAAGGAGCAGTTGCAAGATTTACTTGATAAGGGATTCATTAGACCTAGTGTCTCGCCCTAGGGTGTGCCAATGTTGTTTTTGAAGAAGAAAGATGGTTCGATGAGGATGTGATAGACTATCAGCAATTGAACAAAGTCACTATCAAGGACAAGTATCCGATGCCGAGGATTGATGACTTATTTGATTAGCTTCAAGGTGCCAAAATATTTTCGAAGATTGATTTGAGGTCTGGATACCATTAGTTGAAGATTAGGGAATTAGATGTCCCTAAGATGGCTTTTTGCACTCGGTATGGGGATTATGAGTTCCTAGTGATATTAGTTGGGTTGACAAATGCCCCAAAAACATTTATGGATTTGATGAACCGGGTATTCAAGCCCTATTTAGATTCTTTTATGATCGTATTCATTGATAATATCTTGATCTACTCCTGCAGTCGAGAGGATCATGAGCAACAACTTCGAATTATACTTCAGACTCTAAGAGATAGTCAGTTATATGCCAAGTTTTCAAAGTGTGAGTTTTGGTTAGACTCAGTCGCTTTTTGGGGGCATGTTGTATCGGTCGAGGGCATAAAAGTGAATCCTAAAAAGATTGAGGCAGTTCAGAACTCGCCTAGGCCTACTTCAGCTACAGAGATTCAGAGTTTCTTGGGTTTGGCGAGTTATTATCGATGGTTAGTGGATGGGTTTTCATCCATAGCATCCCCATTTACTAGATTGACCCAGAAGGGTGCTCCGTTTAGGTGGTTTGAAGAGTGTGATTTGAGCTTTCAGAACTCAAGAGTGCTTTGACTACGGTGCCAGTGTTGGTTTTGCCCACACATTCAGGATCTTACACGGTGTATTATGATGCATCGCGTATTAAGCTTAGTGCAGTATTGATGCAGGATGTCAGAGTGATCGCATACGCGTCGCGGAAGTTGAAGGTTCATGAGAAGAATTACCCTGCCCATGACCTAGAATTTGCACCCATTGTTCATGCGCTGGAGATTTGGAGGAATTACCTCTACGGCGTGTCGTGTGATATGTTCACGGATCATTGGAGTCTACAGTATTTGTTCAAGCAAAAGGATCTCAACCTGAGGCAGATGAGGTGGTTGGAGTTATTGAAAGACTATGATATCATCATTTTGTATCATCCCGAGAAGGCCAATGTGGTTGCCGAGGCCTTGAGTAGGAAGGCTGTGAGTATGGGTAGTCTTGCGTATATTCTAGTTGGGGAGAGGCCGCTAGCATCAGATGTTCAGGCTTTGGCCAATCAGTTCGTGAGGTTAGATGTTTCAGAGCCAGTCATGTTCTAGCTTGCACGATCTCTCGATCTTATTTGTATGAGCGCATCAGAGAGCGCCAGTATGACGACCCCCATTTACTTGTATTTAAGGACACGGTATGGAACAATGGTTCCAAGCAGGTTACTATTGGGGATGATGGGGGTGTTGTAGACATGGTCGTATTTGTGTGCCCAATATGGATGGGCTTCGTGAATTGATTCTTGAGGAGGCCCACAGTTCCCGTTATTCCATTCATCTGGGTGCCACCAAGATATATCAGGATATGCGGCAGTATTATTGGTGGAGAAGGAGGAAGAAGGATATAGTTGTATATGTAGCTCGGTGTTTGAATTGTCAGCAAGTAAAGTACGAGCATCATAGGCTGGGTGGTTTGCTTCAGAGGCCTGAGATTCCTGAGTGGAAGTGGGAGCGTATTACCATGGATTTCATTGTTGGGCTCCCACGGACTCAGAAAAGTTTGACGCGGTATGGGTCATTGTGGACAGGTTGACCAAGTCGGCACGTTTCATTCCAGTGGCAGTTACCTATTCTTTAGAGCGGATAACTGAGATATATATCCGCGAGATCATCCGTCTTCACAGTGTGCCCCTGTCCATCATTTTAATCGAGGTACGTAATTCACCTTGCACTTCTAGAGGGTTGTACATCGTGAGTTACACACGGGTTGAGTTGAGTACAACATTTCACCCCAGACAGACAGGAAGTCCGAGCGCATCATTTAGATATTGGAGGATAGTCTTCGCGCTTGCGTTATAGGATTTTGGGGGCTATTAGGATCAGTCCTTGCCGCTTGCGGAGTTTTCCTACAATAACAACTACCAATCGAGTATTCAGATGGATCCTATGAGGCATTGTATGGGAGGTGGTGATGTTCGCCAGTTGGTTGGTTAGAGTCTTGAGAGGCCGGTTGTTGGGTACTGATTTGGTTTAGGATACCTTGGAAAAGGTCAAGATGATTCAGGATCGACTTCGCACGGCTCAATCTAGGCAGAAGAGTTATGCTGATCAAAAAATTCATGATGTTGTATTCACGGTTGGAGAGAGGGTATTGCTCCGTGTTTCACCCATGAAGGGTGTGATGAGGCTCGAGAAGAAGCGCAAGTTGAGCCTTAGGTATATCAGAACCTTTGAGATTCTTGAGAGAGTGGGTGAGGTGCCTACAGGCTTGCATTTCCACCTAGTTTATCAGCAGTCCATCTGATGTTCCATATGTCCATGCCCCGGAAGTATCACGGTGATCCGTCCCATGTGTTAGATTTCAGCTAAGTCCAACTGGACAAGGATTTGACTTATGAGGAGGAGCCGGTGGTCATTCTAGCCCGACAAGTCCGGAAGTTGAGGTCTAAGAGTTATCCTTCAGTTCGAAGGCTATGGAGAGGTTAGTCGATTGAGGCAGCCACATGGGATTCCGAGTCTGACATGCAGAGAAGATATCCACACCTTTTCACCAGTCCAGACACCTTTCAATGTCCGTTCGAGGACGCACATTTATTTTAGAGGTGGAGAATGTGATAATCCGATAAATCAATTTGAGTTTTAGCTTTCATTTCAGTGTTTTGAGACCTTTAATAACTCCATTTATACTTTCTCGATTTGCGTGCAGAGTCCGTATTTTTTCTGGAAAATTTTTATGTGAAAAATTGAAGAAAATGTGAAAATTAGCCTTGAAAATGATTTGAGTTGACTACGGTCAACATTTTATGTAAACAGACCCAGATCATTATTTTGACTGTCTTGGTGGGTCCGTATTGTGATTTGGGACTTTGGCATATGCCCGGAATCGAATTCGAAAGTCCCTAACTTGATTTAACGTGATTTGTTGAAAACTAATAACTTGAAAGTTTAAAAAATTTCTAAGTTTGACCGTAGGTTGACTTTGTTATCAGGTTCAGATTTTAGTTCCGGAACTTGGTATAGGTTCATTTCACTATTTATGACTTGTCTGCAAAATTTGGTGCAAAATGGAGTTGATTTGACGTGATTCGGACGTCAGGTTGTAAATTTGGAAGTTCTTAAGTTTCTTTGAAAATTGCATTCTTTTTAATGCTCGATTTGTAGTTTTAGGTGTTATTTTGGTGTTTTGATCATGCGAACAAGTTCGTATGATGTTTACACTTGTGTGCATGTTTGGTTTGGAGCCCGTGGGGCTCGGGTGAGTTTCGGATAGGCTACAGACCATTTTGGACTTGAAGAATTGTTGGTTTTCACTATTGTTGATATCTGGTGTATCCTTCTTCGCGACCGCGAAGCTACTCTCGCGATCGAGAAGGGTAACTGGGGACTGGGGAGGATTTCTTCATGGCGAACGCGATGGTTTTGTCGTTAATGCAAAGCACTGGGTGGTTTATCCTTCGCGAATGCGACCAGCCTCTCGCGAACGCATAAGGTTATGGGGCCTGGGAGGGGAGCTTAGCCGTTACTCTCGCGAACGCGACATCAGGACCGCGAACGCGAAGGCAGGTGGGAGCAAGCCTTCGCGAATGCAAAGAGTAACTCGCGAACGCGAACGCGAAGGCCTTTGGCCGTTGTTGCTTCACGATTGCTTCAGGTTTCCCACGAACGCGATGAACACCTGACGCCCAATCTTTAAAACTTCTAAAAATTGGTATTTAACCCATTTTTCACCATCTCCACATTAGAGCTCGGTCTAGAGGCCATTTTGAAGAGAAATTTCATCCCCGGGTTGACTTTAGTTGATCTTTTCCAAAATCATTAAAGATTGAATCTTTTTCACTCCTGGGTAGTTTCTAAGGCTTGTTTTGAATTGTTTGAAATGTATTTGGTTAGTTCGATTGGTTTGGAGGCGAATTTTAGAGAAAAGGCCCTGGTTGAGCTTTGATTTAATTGCAGAGCGAGATGAGTGTCGTGATTAACGTTGACTTGATGGATTAAGACTTATTAGTCTATTTGCTACTCCCACCATTCCAGTTATATGAACCTATTTACTTTTTGGCCTGTTCCAAAAAGAATGACTTCTTTCTAAATTTGGAAACAATTTATCTTTAACTTTCAATTCTACCCTTAATGAGAAGCTTTTATAGCCACACAAATATTCTGGACCCCTTTTTGACTTGTTTAGGACCACAAATTCAAAAAGTTTTTATTTTTTTTTAAATTTCGTACCCAGTCAAACATGTTCACATAAATTGGAACAGAGAGAGTACATGTTTAATGTGGGGGAACAACATATATGTGAGGTGACAGATACTTATGCATTGTTGTTGGGTTAAAACATGCGGGTGGAACTTATTTTCTTGTGTTTTATTGCATTATTAACTATGATATCCATGCTTAGGTTAGGTTATAACTTCCTTGACTATTACTTCTGTAATTATTGCTTATTTCGTAATTGTCGAGTATTTTGGAAGTTGAAGTTTGGTATCTTGACATCATATTTGACGTTAAATACATTCTCCGTATTATTTATTTTTTGAATTCATATTATTTTCATTATATGGTAAGGAAGAGTGTAAAAGCACGAATGGTGATGTCATGCCATTGCATTTATCTCATTTATTGATTAATACATAGTGAGAAAGAGAGTAAAAGTACGAAGTATGATGCCGTGTCATTTATCTCAGTTATTCATTATTATATGATGAGGAAGAGAGTAAAATCACGAAGGGTGACGCCGTGCCATTCATCTCATTTATACATTGTTACATGGTGAGGTTGAGAGTAAAAGCACAAAGGGTGATGTCGTGCAATTTCATTTTACTTATATTACTATTTCATGGTAAGGACGAGAGTAAAAACATGAAGGTGATGCCGTTCCATTTTCATATTATTGGTTTATCTGATTTCATTGGTTGATGATTTATTTGGCTATTACGTGATTTGATATCTATCGTATTTATCATATTTTTTCCCTTTTTGCATGTCCCCTCTCAGTTTGTACATTGTTATTCTCTGTTATTGAAGTTTATTAGGTAAATATCCTGTCACGGGCTTGTCACTACCTCATCAAAGTTAGGCTCGACACTTATGGAGTACATTGGGTCGATTGTACTCATACGACACTTCTGCACTTCTTGTCCAGATTCTGGTATTGGTTCCAGCCGTGCGTGAGGTGTGTCACTCAAATCATTGCATATGGAGGCTTGAGGTAGATATGCCGGCGTCGGCACGCCTTGAAGTCCCCTTCCTCTTCCATCTTTTACTATTCAATTCCTTCGAAATAGTTGTATTTATTTTAGACTCTATTTGTAAAACTTCTAGTTGCTCGTCTACTCGTGACTTCGGATCTTTGGGAGTAGATATTATCACATGTCTGATGTTGGTACTGTATCAGATTGGGTTTCTATTTCTCGTTGTATATCGTCATTGTGTTTAAATTGTTAAAAATTAGCTATTTAATTATCTCACGTTGGCTGCCTAGCAAGTGGATATTAGGCGTCATCACGGCCCCAATATTGAGATTCCGGGCCGTGACAAACATGTTATATTTTTAACAGGTCACCAAATTAATGCTTATATATAATTACCTTATTAGTGATCTGGTTACATAAATATGTTTAACACTTTCAAAACTTAAAACTCTTTTTATTACGATATCAATTAGTAAATACTTATCAAAAAGTTCCTTAGAAGTAATTCGATTATCTAAGTATTTTTTAAATTATTCCCTTCGGTCTATTTCAATTGATTTTTTTGTCTTTTATTTGTAGTTCACAATATTTAATTTTTTAAGATATCGAAAAGGTATTAACTTCTTTTTTTTTAAATTTGCTCTTGGAATAAAGAGTCTAGGAGTATATGTTATATTTTTAATGAACAAATTAAGGTTAATATAATTAATTTTACTGTTAATTAATACCACTAAAAAGCAGATTCCTTAGTATGTACTAAAATAGCCGCACTAAAAAATTAATTAAAGTGAACCGGGAGTATGTACGTATAAAAGTTAAATCAAATATCATTAAGATGACTTTTGAAATGTAAACACTTTTTAGTAGCAGTAGTCAAACATATTTTGTGTGGTTATTCATAAGCTTACGATAAATGTGGGAATAAAATTCAAGACCTTGCCAATAGCTGACAATAGATATTAAGAGGTAGTTAACCCCTTCTTACAACATGACTCAAAGGAAGGTCCATGTATAATTTAGTAAATACCGAGCTATTGTATTGAAATCAAAAATTTTAGTATTTGGTATTCGGTATAATATTTATTTTAAATTTTAAAAAAATATGGTATTAAGTATGGCATTTGATATTTTTAAATAAAATACCGAAATATCGATACCGTACCAAAGTATAATTAAAATCTTACTTTCCTTTATTCTCTAAGTTCATCAATTAACTCTAAGCAAGTAACAAGACATTTCTAATGGTCAAATTTATTCCTTTATGTGCGGTTTTCTCTCTCTAGGTTGATATTTGCTGGTTTTGATAAAATTTTTGTCAACAAACATTTTTTGTTTTGTGCTTTTGAGTACTTTAATTAAGAATATTATAGTTTATGACTCTATGCACTTGTTAATATTCATACCGAATAAACCGAAGTTATTGAACCGAATAAACTGAAACCGAAAAGAGAAAAACTGAAATACCGAATTTAATTAGGCTGGTATAACATTTTAAGAAATCGGATATCGAAAATATCAAACCAAAATATTTAAGTATCATACCGTACTGACCGACTAACACCCGTACTTAAAGGAATCCAAACGGTGAAACGGGTAGGTAAAAATACCACACATGGGATTATACAAGTGGACATCTCTCTCTTTCTAGCTTTCTCTTTCATGCCGAGATAGTGGAAAAGGTTTTAGGATTTATTCATTTTATAGGCACAAGTTGTTATCAAGGTTGTTTTCAAAGAGAGAAAGAAACTTTTGTGGTGGTGGGTGGTAAAAGAACAAAAGAAGAAAAATCCAATCAAGGAGGTAAATATTCATATAGCAACAAAATAACTATGCTTCAGTCGCAAATTAGTTGGAGTTGACTATCTGTATTATGGAAATTCATCATGAATTGTTAAATTTTATGCTGGCTCTGTAATTTTCTCCGATTTCGGATTCAACGACGGATTCAAGATTTGAAGTATATGTGTTTTAAATTTGTTACGGAATCTATAACATGTCTTAGTTATAGGACTTGTAATTAAATAAAATATATATATATATATATATATATATATATATATATATATATATATATATATATATATATATATATATATATATATATATATATATATATATATATATATATATATATATATGAATTTCGTAGTACAAATACAGTTTTAAATTAAAATGACTAAGTTCGACTGAACCTGCACTTAATAGGCTAGCTTCGCTTTTGGGACCAACCATATGAACAAATTTACACATGCAAGTTAATCATATATAGCAACAAAAGAATAACATAAGGTGAATAAAGAGAAACTCTTTCCCACAATATTAACCCTCCTTTGTTGCCTAAACTTGAATCACAAGGTTTGAGATAGGGGTCTTTTAAACAAAGTGTATTATTATTTATAAACAAAACATGGCAAATGACCAAAAATCAAACTAATATTCTATTTAAGTGGTTCATTAATCTTATAAATAAATATATATATATATATATATATATATATATAGATATATATATATGCATACCGCATCTACTCTTTAGTCTTGTTACTATAATATATTAACTTGAGGTGACTGTAAAAATCCCTACACTTCAAATTTTAGATCCGTTTTCAAACGTACCTAATAATAAAATAAAGAAAAGAGAGAAGTGGAAGGTGAACCAAAGCCCATAATCAACTAACCACCACACCCCACACTCAATTTTCCCAAATTTACTTCTTCTTTTTCATATACTATTATCCTAGCTAGTACATGTCTTTCTAGAAACTTTAACAACATACACACCAACTCATATCTCTCTCTTCATTTTGCTTGCATACTGGAGTACAAATAGAATAAAAAAAACAACTCCAACCATCTTATTATCTGACTCTTACTTGTATTAGAAAAAATATGTAAACCAAAAGCACATCCCACAATTCTTCCAATTGCCTGCTACAACTACCTTACCAGATATCATTACTAAATTATAAACAAAAATAAAGAGTTCAAATTTTATATACTAACCGTGTAAAAGAAATCTTATACAGTACTATTTGATATAACTAGCGGAAGCCAACTAGCCATCAGTAGGAATTGGAATTAGTACCTTGAAAAATAGAGTTGATACTCTCAAACCCGCCTAAACTATACGATCTTTGTCAGTTTCCTACCTAAACTATTGAGTGTCCCCGAAACTCCCCTGAACTATAACCTCCTTCATAATAAAACCCCCATCTCATTCTTACTAGTGCGTATGATACACACTCTAAATAAATTATAAAACCTGCCATGTGGCATGCCACGTGGATAATTAATTACTTTAATCTTAACAGGGACTTAATTAGCCTACAATAATTTAATTACGTGGTAATTTATTTTGAGGGGTCATTTAAGTTAGTAGTCGGTCATTTACTCTTTCTATTCAGTAAAAATATCGTTTTACTCTCATCCGAGAAGAACTCTCATCGGACCACCTTCGATTTCTCTTCTTTAAAAATTAGGGTTTAAGAATATCTTCCTCCGATTGTTGCTAGTTGCTACCATCGATTTCTCTTCTTGTTGTTGTTGCTATTTCGAATTGGGAGTAAATGTAGGGTTTTGTTGGTGAATGAGTAAAAAGGGCTTAGGGTACTGAAGATTCATTAGTTCTGAAGATTGTTTGAAGATTCTGAAGTTTATTAAAGAAGATTGCTTCAATACATGTTTTATTCTTTATTCCCTATTAATTTTGTTGCGAAATTAAGATATGTAGGTGCTGCGATTTAGTTCGTAGTAAAAACATTTGGGTCTTTTTTTGAGGTGTTACATTTTTCTGCTTGTCAATGTTTGTTTGTTGAATATATAGTTGCATGCATGCTGCTTGTTGTTAGTTTTAGATTTCAGGTCTTTTTATGTTAGATTAATAAGGTGTTCTGTGTTTTTTGCCTTATTCTTTGCTGTTTTTTATTGTTATTTTAGGGTAATGAAAGACAAATATCTGAATTTGAGATTTCATATTAGTGGTATGCTTGTGAGTGAGATAGGGCCAGTTTATGTTGGGGGAACATTGAATATGCCTTTAATGTGGATATGGACAAACTGTCTATTCCAGAAATTGTTGATTATGCCAAGAATTTTGGGTTTACCAATGTAGGAAAAATGTATATTGTATCTTCTAAGGGTGGCTGTTTGGTAGAATTGAAAAAAGATAGGGATTTGTTGGTACTTACTGAGTTGTTAAGTAATAAGGATACAATAGACATTTATGTATGCCATAAGGGAGATAATGTGGTTCAGAAGAGCCATGTGACTAGTGAGATCGTTAAAGAATATTCCAGCAGGGTTGTTGAAGGTTTCAATGCACCTTTAGGTTCCCAAATTAAAAATATTGATTGTAGTGGTCAAATAGAACCCCATGAATAGTCAGATATTGTAGAAAAACTTCTTAGAAACTCCTTAGTAGATGAAGATGATTCTGACATAGAAGATGAAGACTTAGAGGAAGATGACATAGGTAATGCTGCAGATAGTGATAAATCTAGCAGTTCTGATGATGAAAAGCATGAGGCTGATTATGGTAGTGATGTGCATGAAGATTTGAACATACTTAAAACAGATTTGAAGACTTATAAGAAGAAAAAAAGAACACCAAGATAGAAAGTTGTCGATGAGTGTTTTCTTGGGCCAGTTGGGATAGATCCAGGTTTTGAAGACATAGATAAAGGGAAGAAAAGTATATCAGGTAAGTTAGTTGGTGATGAGCCTTTTTATGACAGTTCAGATGCTGATAGTTTTGAGATTGATAATGACAATGAGAGTGGTAGTAAATTAGGAAACCGAAATGGTAACATGAAAGCAAGAAAGGAGAAGAAGAGGGTAATCTATGATCCAAAATGGGAAAAGGTGGTCTGACAACTTAACATGGTCTTTGAAAATGTATATAAGTTTAGGGAAGCTGTCACTAGGTATGAAATAGAAAGAAGGTGTGAGCTCGAGAAGATTACAAATGATAAAAAATAGAGTTAGGATAAAATGAAAAACAAGTGGATGCCCTTGGTTGTTGTTCGCAAGCAGAGAGCCCAAATCTGTTGATTTCATTATCAGAACTTATAATCCTAGGCATAACTGCAACAAGACCAACACAAATTCAATGTGCAATACCTAGTATCTTACAAAGTACTATAGAAGTAGGATAATTTCACAGCCGTGCATAAAGGGTTGGGAGATGCAAGATTTGGCAAGGGAGGATTTGGGTTTATATGTTGGGAAAAAAATTGTTTGAAGGCTAGGAAACAAGTATTGAAAGAAGTGATGGGTGATCATGTGAAGGAGTTTGGCAGGATTTATGACTATAGAGATGTGGTCCTTCAATCAAATTCAGGGAGTACATGTGTGGTAAAAGTGACAGATTCTGAAGATGGAAAAAAATTATTTCACTCCTTCTACATTTGCTTTGCAGCAATGAAAAAGGGATTTATTGAAGAGTGCAGAAAATGTATTGGGTTAGATGATTGTTTCTTGAAGGGAATATCTAAGGGACAACTACTTGTTGCTATTGCAAAGGATGAGAACAACCAAATGTTTCCAATAGCATGAGCTGTAGTTAGGGCTGAAAGTAAAGACACATGGTGTTGGTTTATAAGGATGTTGAAGTCTGATTTGGAGATCAATGATGAATGAGCAGAATTGACAATCATTAGTGATATGCAAAAGGTACTATCTTATTTAAACTAACAAGATATTTTTTTTAAACTAACAATATCCTTTTTTAGACTAATAGCGTCTTATTTTGCAGGGTTTATATTCAGCAGTTCAAGAATATCTTCCTGAATGTGAGCATAGAATGTGTGCAAGACATATTCTAGCTAACTGACAACAAAAATAGAAGGGTATTGAGAGAAGAAATAGATTTTGGAGCTGTGCAAGGTCAACTTATGAAGTTGAACTTAAAGCAAACTTGGACAAGCTAAGTAAGCTAGGTCACAAGATCTGTGAAGACTTGGTAAACTACAATCCTGAAAAATGGAGCAAAGCAATGTTCAGAACTTCTTCCAAGTGTGACAATATGGATAATAATATGGCTGAAAGCTTCAATGCGTGGGTTTTGGGTCCTAGGCACAAGACAATCATTAGCATGCTTGAAGAAATTGGGATAAAGGTAATGAATAGGTTCACCAGAGTAAGGGCATTTGCAGATACTTAGAATGAAGGCATATCACCAATGGCAATGATGGTATTGGTTACAAATGTGTAGAAGTCAATAAAGCGCACAATACACTGGAATGATGATTTTGAGTATGAAGTTAAGGGGGCTACAAGGATTAAACACATTGTTAAGTTGACCGGGGGAGTGTGTAGTTGCAGAGCTTGGTAACTAAAAGGGATACCTTGTGCACATGGTGTTGGCAGCAATGCATCATAAGAGGCTTAATCCACTTGACTTCATTTATGAGAGGTACAAGAAGGAGAACTACCTAAAAGCTTATTCTCATTTCATACATCCAGTACCATGCATAGAGATGTGGTATGAGTCAACAAATACAAAGGTTGAACCAACTCCTGTTAGAACAATGCCTGGAAGGCCGACAAAAAAAAGGAGGTTGGTGAGATAAAAAGTAGTGGCAAGCTTACAAAGAGAGGAATATCAATGAGTTTCTCAATTTGTAAGTCCACATCTCATAATAGAAGAAGATGTCCAAATAAATCTCAAAGCACTTCAGAGATAGTTTCTTTCCACTTCATAACTTCTGTTAACTGTTAGCAATTGATTGTTAGTTACTTATATTCATTTACTTTGCATTTTGTCAGTTGGTTCTGTTAATTTGCATTCTGTCAGTTGTTACTGTTAATTTGCATTCTGTCAGTTGTTACTATTTTTTTACTGTTTTTGTTACTTTATGTTATTTTGCATTCTGTCAGTTGTTACTGTTTTTGTTAGTTTCTGCTGAATGTTAGAAACTGATTGCTAATCATTTGCATTTAGCTTGGTATAACTTCTGTTATAGGTTGTATCAACCTGTTATCAGATGTTAGTTGCATCAGTTAGTTGTGTATCAGTTGTTTGGGATTGTTAGCTTAAGTTAGCTGATTGGGACTGTTAGTTCTGTTTGCTGATTGGGACTGTTTCTATTTATGCAAAGGGAGTGACTCACTCACAAAAATCAACCTCTAAAAAGAGATCAAAGGCTGACTCCCAAGCATCTACTAGTAGAAGAATGCTAGAGCTAAGGGTGGTAAAGGAAGAAGCAATAGAAACATGGTGCAGAACTCACAAAACTTAGATGTGCAACAATCGCAAGTTTCAGATGTCCAGCATCCTCAGGTTTCAGATGTGCAACAATCTCAAGCAAGCATCAGAGATGCTCTTACTGCATTTAAGATGCCAAGAGTAGTGGGACATGGAGTATTTGTCAGCAAAAGTGGCTATACATGTGTTGAGGTAATTAGCAGTTTGGTATGCTAGTTTTGAGGTTGCAAGTTAAACTCTATTGTTTGATATCTGTTTTTAACTTAATTTTCAGCAAGGGAGGCCTGTTAGTAGGTTAATCGACAATGGAAGGAGCAATGACAGTTGAAAGTTCAGCTGTAGTGACTGGTGATCTTGGTTATAAACCAAGTAAAGGCCTGAAATGAAAGGGAAATCAAACAATCACAACTAGACAACTTCAACATAGAAGTGCTTTACTACAGTATTTAAGGTCAAAATCACCAAAAACTAATGAAAAAACTGGAGGTGTTTGAGCTTCAACACTACTCTATTGGGAACTGCTGTATGCCGATACTTTGATTGTGTTTTGGATAATATTTTTGCGATGCAAGTTATGGTGTAAACTATTAAAACTTGTTTTACTTCTATGCTTATGGGATGTAATGTAAAACTAGTTAATTGTAGGCCTTTTGAGCTCTAATACAATGTGTTATTTCTAGCTTTCCTTGTGGTTGTACAACAAAAAATTTCAGGTGTTATTTCTAGCTTTGTATAGGTAGGTCGTCGTGTTTTTAATTTTGCAGAAAAGATCAAACTTGAGTGTAAGAATAACAGCAATGATAGTACACTTCCTAGCATTTGAACAAAAGCAACAACCAAGGAAATAACACCAATGACGATACACTTCCTAGCATTTGAGATAAGTTTTGTGTCCAAGAAATAAAAACATCAACCAAGTTCATGGTTACACAACACTTCATAGCATTCGAACAACCAAAAATACACATTGAAACATATACTAATAATAAGCAACATCTTCAAATTTTTCTTCTTCTTCAATTTAGCCTCAAGTTTCATTTTATCCTTCTGTAAACCAAGAATTAACACCTTCGATTGGCCATGAAATTCGGATCATACCACTGAAAAAATTCACAAGCCACATGACCCTTAGCCTGAAAATTTTAACCAAACCATTATAAATAAAAGGAAAATTTAGCCATATTATATCACATAAAATATGATGATTTGAAAAATGATTACCCATAGTACTTGCATCCAAAAAAATGTCTTCCTGGGTTAGCATTTGTCGTTGATGTTCTCAAAGAAGCAGGCTGCCCACAACCACAAAAGAATTTAAACCTCATGACTCTTCTACAATGAGTGTTCTTCTTTCAAATAAATTTGGGTAACAATGAAGGATGGATAAATAAGAAAGATAAAAAATAAACTCAATAAACAGAGAGATAATTTCAAATGGATTAAGATGAAGAAAGAGAGAAGAAGGGTGAAAAATGGTGAAGAAAGGTGAAGAAATGGTGAAGAAAGGTGAAGAAACGGAAAAAGGTGAAATAATGAAGAAGATGGTGTAATATAAAGAAAAAGGGAGAAAATAAAGTTTTTTTAAAAAAGGGCTAATTAGCCGTTAGTTGCTGTCAGGTAGGCCCCTTTTCATGCTGATTTTCACCGTTCACGCGCTCTTGGGCAACTTATTTCACATAATATGCTACATAAGCGACGGGGGAGTTTTATTATGAAGGGGGATATAGTTTAGGAGGTTTTCAGGGACACTAGATAGTTTAGGTAGGAAACTGACAAAGATCGTATAGTTTAGGCGGGTTTGAGGGTATTAACTCTGAAAAATAAGCTACAATACATGTTACTACATGTTAATTTTTATTTTTATTTTTACGATAACAACAACAACTAACCTCAGTCCGAAATAAAGATGGAAATTCTTGTATATATGTAGTACTTAAAAGATAACTGCATGCAATCGTCATCAAAAGTAAGATCAGTAATCCGGAATAGCATTGCACCGATAGAGTAAATAATATTTACATTATCAACTCAACCAAAAGATATTTACATGTAATTTTTCATTTAAAGTGAGATTTTTAATCTTAAAAAGTTATAAAAAAAGTAATCTGCTACAACAGTTAAAAATGATCTTATAGTATAAAATTTCTTCTACGTATCGGTGTATCATACTGATACTTTTTGTCTCTGTGGATAAGTTTAAGATCTAGATCGCAATATAAATCCGATAAGGTAGTTAGTTAAAAAAAAAAAGCACACTAATAATAATAAGTTCACTATTATTATATTGGTAGTTATTATAGTACATGTATTGTTGCCCCATATGGTTGGGAAGATTTTGGAGGGTTGGGTTTGGTATATGGTTAGCTAAATTATTAATAACAGGTTGTTCAGAGTTTGGACAGAAACGAAAAAGAGAGACAAATTAAAAGGAAACGATCAGATCACACTACTCCCCTTTGTCTTCTTTGCCAGAATTTTAATATGGAAAAATGATATTGTATAGCTGCGGTAAAAATAATAGTTAAAAATATATAAGATTTATATATATATATATATATATATTTGTATAATATATACAAAAATAATATAAATTTTTTTTTTCTGGTTATCAGATATAAATGATTTCTGGCGTGAGCTAAAAGTGATAATAACCATTTTAATAACTCATCACTTTATATACCTACCTGAACGTTACCCATAGTTAATGACTTGTCACTTTTTCTCCATTTCCTTTTGCTGGACTTCCATTTGGTATAAAATATATAGATGTATGTGTTATGATTCTCTTGTGCAAGAAAAATTAATTAGGATGAGATTTTGATTACTTTACTCTTATTTATGTATTAATATTTAATATTTTTTTATTAAATATTTTCTTAATTTATGTGTCATCTCTATCAATAATATTTTCATATTTTTACTAATTGTGAAAACAATTGATTTGCTTTATAGAAAATATGAAGAGACACCTAGGATAAAATTAACAAATCAGTAAAATTAACTCTTCCAAGTTCAAACAGATATTCATGAAATGAAATTCATCTTTCCTTCAAAATATTTTCAAATGAGTGATTTGAAAATTTTCTTTCATTATCATCTATAGCATAATTTTGATTTGAATAGACTTTATAAAGAACTTATGTATTTACAGTATTGATTGCATTAGTGTAAACATGATTAAAGTGTTTAACATAACAAGGTCGACTTCTTGGTATTTGAATAAAATTATCCATGTGTTTGTAGTCTTCTAGGATAATTATTATTAAGAGTAAAAAAGAAAAAATATAGTTGATTTTGTCTTGAGAATGAGAAATAATTTGAGATAACTATTTTTAATAACCACGACTGTTGATATGAGACAAAAGTACAAATTTATCCGAATTTAATAGTTTTGGCTCGTACTTTATATATGTGCTAAAAGATACACTAAATAAGTATTCTCTTATTTCAATTTATGTGACAATCTTTCTTATTTAGTCAATTCCAAAAAAATGAGACCTTTTTATATTTAGTAACAATTTAACATCAAAATATCTAATTTACCCTTAAGCTAATAATGTATAACGACACAAGTACTAAAGTTTCAAAAAAAAATTATTTTTTCTTAAATTTTATGCTCAGCCAGATACTGTTTGATAAATTGAGTCTGAGAGAATATAAAATAGAAATCTAATCTAGTAAATCAAAAGGTTAATTATGATTATAGATATCAAACTCGAACCTATAACGTTCAAATTTGAATCCACCTATGTATATGCTTAAATTTTTTACACTATCAGTATATTAAAGTTAAACAGATAAATAAATGGTAATAATGTTGGTGCAAATGTTTTTTAAAGAAAGAATGCCCATCAGCCACTCCTGCAAACCTGTCTCACCAACTCGCATCTAGAAGCAATTAGTGTCACTGCCCCCCACCCCACCCCTCCCTTCTCCATCCCCCCTCCCCCCCCCCCTCCCCAACATACTATCAGAGTCTCTTTTTGCTATTGAGTCAAAAGCTTATATAACCCCAACTTCAAGTCCTAAAAAGGCAGGCTTTGATTCTCAATAGCATTACCAAAGCTAAAACTTCCATTATTTCCTTCCAATCTTCTCTATTACTACTACTACTACTACACTACAATTTAAATTGAAAAAAAAAAATTAAGTGAAAACTTTCTTAGAAAATTGGCTCAAAATGGGAAGGTCACCGTGTTGCGAAAAGGCTCATACAAACAAAGGAGCATGGACTAAAGAAGAAGATGAAAGGCTTATTGCTTACATTAAAGCTCATGGTGAAGGTTGTTGGAGGTCTCTTCCTAAAGCTGCTGGCCTTCTCAGATGTGGTAAAAGCTGCCGTCTCCGCTGGATTAATTACTTAAGACCTGATCTTAAACGTGGTAATTTCACTGAAGAAGAAGATGAACTCATTATCAAACTCCATAGCCTTCTTGGTAACAAGTAAGTATTTACCGTCGGAACGTAATATAATTAAGTAATTAAAAGTATGTCTAGAGAGTTTCGGCGCAACGGTAAAATTATTTCTGTATGACCTATAGGTCACGGGTTCGATCCTGGAAGCAACCACTATTATTGCATCAGGGTAGGCTATCTCTACATCACATCCCTTGTGGGTGCCGGCCCTACCTCAGATCCTGCGTGAACGCGGGATGCCTTGTGCGCCGGACTACACAATAGTCTGTCTGCTCTCTTTAAGTTGTTAATACTAATTACAGTCAAACTTCTATATAACAGCCTCATTTGTTCTGATACTTTTTGGCTGATATAGTTAACTACTGTTATATAGAGGATACATATTATAACAATAATAGAAAAATCGATTCTGAGAAAAATATGGCTTTTATAGTGAATGATTGTCATATACGGTGGTGAAGCCACATCGTCGAAAAATTGGACTATGTACGTAGGCAAAATATTATATATTGAACATTTTTGTCGTAATTTTTTTTCCACTTCTTTTTTATTTGAAAACCCTTGGACAACTTTCTAGCTTTGCCACTGATTATATAGAGAAACTGTTATAGAGATGTCTGATTGTATTTTCTTTGTTTCTTGTAATAGGTGGTCACTTATAGCGGGAAGATTACCAGGAAGAACAGATAATGAGATAAAGAATTATTGGAATACACATATAAGAAGGAAGCTTTTGAGTAGGGGTATTGATCCAACAACACATAGGCCAATGAGTGAGCCTACTCTTGGCACGCAAAAAGTGACAACCATTTCTTTTGCTGCTGATGATCAAGATCAGAAGATTAAGATCAAATCCGAATTAATTGAGACATTGAGCAAAGAAGAAGATCATGAAATTCAAGAACGGTGTCCTGACTTGAATCTTGAACTTAGAATCAGTCCTCCTCATAACCAACAAAACCAATTTGATCATAATCAAAGAGCAAACTCTTTGTGTTTTACGTGTAGTTTGGGTATACAAAATAGTAAAGATTGCAGTTGCAGTAGTAAAAATAGTAATGGAAATGGCTGTAGTAATATTATAAGCATGAATATTTCTGGTTATGATTTTTTAGGGTTGAAGACTAATGGTCTAGTTTTGGATTATAGAACCTTGGAAACTAAGTGATCAGATCTGTATTATGATCTTTAATTTTCTGTATGTAGAAAAAAAAAAAGTATAAGAATGTCAAGAGAGAAGTGAAATTAGTTAAGAATATTATTTTTCTAGCTAATTTCTCTTGGTTGTAAATTCATACTATGATTACAGTTCAAAGCAGTAAAATAGTTAGTTGTTTTTGCAAATTTTCATTATGGAGTTTAAGAAATTAAAAAAGACTTATAATATATAAGTAAAAAATATGCAAAGTTTATTGCGCTCTTAATTAAAGGAGTGCTGATGAGAGGTTCACATGTGGTTTCATTTAGTTTTATATCAAGTAAGTTTCAAAAAGTAATTTCACTAGGTGTAAAATGAGGAATTAAGCTTAAGATTAAATATGTAATTTTCAAAAATAAAAATATATACTCTCTCTATCTCAATTTACGTGGCACTGTCCGGATTTCAAGAGTCAAACTTCGTAATTTTGGCCATGAATTTGGACGTAACATCTTTAAGTTTTTTGAAATAAATTTTGTTATATTTAAAAACTATGTAAGATAAAAAACAATATAAATCACAATAATTAACTATTCGAAATAGTTAAAAGGAATATGAAAAAACCGTGGTTAAAAAAAACTCGTTTGACTCTCAAAATCCGAATAATTTCACATAAATTGAGATGAGGGAGTACTATACTTTTGAGACAAATAACATAAATCTATTACATAAAGAGCATTAATTTATTTCATATAGATGTGATTTCTCTCTATTTTTTTCGGTCTTTTTAAGACAGACTGAAAAAAGTTTGTTACGTAAAGAGTATTTTATTTATTTTATAACAGCTGTGATTTCTCTCTATTTTCCTAGTAATGTTATTGTTAACAATGTTTCTTTTCTATTTTTGTATGCGTAATCTGATTTTCTGTTATAAAATCAGCAAACAATAAAATTCATGAAGATTTGTTGGAAAGTTGCTTTCTTTTTCATCTCCAAAAGATCTTGTTTCTTTCTCCTTTTTTTTAAAAAAAAAAAAAAGTTAATTTGTAAACATTGATAATAATAATTCAAGGTTTTGCTTCGTCCTTATCTTAAAAATAATATTTATAATGTACGTACGCTGGTCGTTTCATGTGACATGAAGAATTTTAAAGTCCTCACTTAGACCATTTTCTGTTCATTAACTTTTTCCTTTTCTAAATTCAGATTCTTTGATTCTTTTTCTTTTTTAGATGAGATTTAATTATTATTGAGAAGGAGAGCCTTGGCGCAACTGGTAAAGTAGTTGTCATGTGATCATGAAGTTGCAGGTTCGAGTCGTAAAAATAACCTCTTACAAAAATACAGAGTAAAATTACGTAAAATAAGCCCATATGATCCGGCCCTTTCACTGTATCGGGCTGCACTTTATTTAATTATTCTTGTGTGTCTTTATGTAGGGTTGGGGAGTTGGGGGCAACTGGATAAGCAAAGAGAGGATGAGAAGAAAAGAAGATGACAAGAGGTTGGTAACCTATCTCGTCTGTTGTATTTTTTATTTCTTATCTGGTATTCAGTATTCGCATCGGAACTTTATTAAAATTTGAACACGTGCCGAAAAATCTTACGTTGTAGGTAAAATGCTCCCTAATAAAAATAAATTCATATTAGAACCAAAATCTAAAACTTTTTGCGAGTTAAGAATAAAATACTTATCATTCTACCATGATCCTCGTCTATTATGATTGTAATAATAAAAAGCGTCGTATAACTAATACTATTAAAAGATATATCTTATATTAACGTATAGTGTAATTAATTTTTAGCTACCTTCAGTTCTTTTAAAAGTAATCTAAAAGTGTTAACTTTTTAAGAAGTGTATAATATGCGTGAATAAGCTAACAACTGTCCATAAATCCACCAACCTAACAATTATTATCCTAGTCGTGATCTAACTAACCTGCCATTCCCCTTTCCCTGGGGCCCAAAGCCCCCAAACTTACATTTCTTTTCATCAAGTGTGGGCGTAATTTGGGTAAACCCAAAATTCAAAATGAAATTCGAATATTTTGAATTTTTGGTATGAACTTTCGGATTATGGATTAGAATTTTTAGATTCAGGATTGAATATTAGATTTGGTACTTCATATTTTTTGATATTCGAAATTTTTTATATTTAGTCTATTATTCATATGTCAATAATAATAAGTTTAATATCCTGCTCATTAGATACTTTCTCATATATTCAATATTAATTGTTAAGTTACTATTAGAATACTTTCTATTGGACATGATTTTATTATTGCTACTTCTTATCGGCCATATTAATGTCTCTGTTGCATTTTCTTGATAATAATTTTATTACTTGAATACATTATTTTGATAATTGCGGTGAGAATGAGGAACTTTTCAAGCAATTTAACATGAGTATTTCATTAGGGTATTCATTTTTGTAAAAAAAAAAACCAATTCAATTTATAAGCTCAAAACTGAAAATTCAAAAATATCTAAATCGATTAATCTGAATAACCGAACTTAAAAAATACAATCCAATCCGAGCTTATTTTGATTGGATTTGAATTGTCATTTTTCAATTCGAAAATTCAAACCGAAATTTCATATCCGATCCGAGCTGCCCGAATGTCACCCCGCTTTTCACTACCAAAATTGTGTGGGATTTTGTTTGTTTGTTACGATTTTTTTTTTCGGAACATTTTAAAATATTTTTTAGTAGAAGATTATGCTTATATATAGCACTTTTAGTGTAGTTTTCGCATATGTAATAAAAAGCACTAGTAAAGGTTGCCACGTCACTTTTCAGAATTTTGTAAATCCGGTCAGAATAGTTTTTGTGATAATCAAAGCAAAGTAAAATAATTTTTAGTGATAAAGAAAATATAGTAACTTCTATGTAATGAACACAAAATTGGATGACCACCTATAAAATTTACCATTTTTTTTATTGGTCTATCACAATAAAGCTGCTTATTAAATAATTACAAGTTGAAATTCTTGATTACTGTTAATTGGTAATCTAGTAAAAATAATAACTAACTTGTTATTGTAGGTTAAAATTTTCTGATAATAAAAAAAAAATTACATTGTCAATGTCTGGTACATAATTAATTGTTTAGTAGCTTTTGTATTTTCTGCATTCTACTTCAAATTATTTCTGCTTCAAGTCTCATTTTCAATTATATGTTGATTAAGATAATGTTAAATAAGTATCATAGAATTAGCTAATAACATATTGTGATTACTTATTTATAGAATCAGCCAAGCAGCAACGCTTACTTTTTAAACCTAACATACACCAAAAACAGTGTTAAGTTGACCTGCACTGAATTAAAATTTGTACTGAATAGACTTCAGTGCTTTTGGTTGTTTGACTGTATATTTGTTATACAGTCAAATATCTCTATAAAAGTCTCGTTTGTTCGGAATATTTTTATATATTATAGCAAAATACTGTTATATAAAATATATATTATAACATAACTTGAAAATTGATTCCGAAAAAGTTTGGCTTTTAAAGTGATATAAGGATGCTATTATAGAGAGGTCTGATTGTACCGTCCAAACCTTTTTCCTTTTTTCGGCTAATTAATTTCTCCTTATTTTTCAATTTATATGAACTTATTTGACTGAGCACAGAATTTAAGAAAAGAAAGAAGATTTTTGAACTTGTGGTGTAAAATGAGGTACATATATTTTGTGTGGTTATAAATAATTGCATAAATATAAATTATTTCCAAATAAGAAAATATGCCATTCTTTTAGGCACTAACTAAAAAGAAAATAAATTTACATAAATTAAAATATAGGGAGTATTAAATAACAATAATCTATTAATGGAATTAATCTGGATTCAGGTTAGATAGATGAAAATGTAACAATACTGAAAGGTTTTTTATCACATGGCTAGAACTCGAGACCTTTACTTAAAGGTAGATATTCGGAACCATGTGATGTGTCCAAACTCATTCCCCATTTTCTACTACTCTACTTGTTAAACCTTCCAGAAATTTTAGGATTTTGTTTTAGACTTAATTCCACGGTCTTATATATTTATAACATATATAGTCGTGATTGCGTACGATAAATTTTTATGGTCCGATTCTTTCCGAAATTTTAATATAACGAGAGCTTAATGCTCATTTTTAAAAAATGAAATGTTCCAAATGAGGAAAAATGGAGACAAAACCCTTTCAAAACGCAATCTGAAGCATATGTGACTTATCCAATCAAAAAGACGTATCACATAATATCATATTCATATTCCTCTAAGAAAAAGGAAAGAAAAGCAAAAGGATTGGCCCTTCGCACAACGAAAAGGGCCAACTTTTCAACCTTTTTCTTTCTTCCCATCTGTTTTTTTTATTCTTTTTTTTTCTTTCAAATGTGTTAGGTAGAGACATTAGAAGCTTCTATGAGATATTTATACTTTCCACATGCTGGTACACAAAAAGAACTTTTGCTTAATTGATAAAGTTATTGTCATGTATGTGACTAGAAGGTCATGGATTCGAGCCGTGAAAATAACTTTTTTGCAGAAATACAGGATAAAGTTACGTGCAATAGACCCTTGTGGTCCGGTCCTTCCTTGGACCCTGCACATAGCGGGAACTTAGTGCAACAAGATACTCACTAGTGCTGGTACAACTTACTACTACTGTCAAACCTTTCTATAATAATTATTCCTTGTAATAATATTTCACTATAATGACCAAGTCTATTTTGGAATGGATTTTCATGTTAACCTATATTATTTGTTCTGTATAATAGCATTTTGTTATAGCAACAAAAAAAATATTAAAATAAATGACGGTATTATAGAAACGTTTGACTAAACCAATACAATTATTGCATCTCTCTATCAATGGGCTCATTATTTGATATATCCTTGCCTTACATAGTTTGTAAGTTCAACTTCCCAACATCACATGCATCAACCCCTTTTTCCTTCCATATATACGTGGACCCCTTATGCATCTCTTAAGGTATTAATCCTCACCTTACTAAATTTTTAATTTTGTATATGTATATATTTTTGTATGTTATATACAAAAATATATTAATATTATATAATTTTATGACTATCAAATATAAATAATTTTAAGTATGAGCTAAAACTGATCTTTGACTTCAAGCAACTGCAAATGCATGGTTTGCAAAAGTAGCCTTTATAGGTAACATCTATATTTCGTTAAGGACAAAATTTTCTCAACATACAGTCCAAGTAATAATCACAAATTCAACATTTATAGCTCCACTGACTTTCCATTATGTTACATTACTGTCGGGGCGAAGCCAATGTTTTGGCTACGGGTTACGCAAATTCAGTAATTTTGGTTTAAACTTTATATGTATTTTTAAAAATTTTGTTAATTATCTACAAATTATTAATTTAGAACCCAGTAATTTAAGACTTAGAATTTTGAAATCATAAGCTTGAAATCTTAGTTTCGCCTCTGATCACTGTCTCACTCTCTTTCTTCACTTTTTCTCTTACGTTTTTATACAATCTTTAATTAAAATCTTGATACTATCACTGAAATTTAATCATAGTAGATTATTGCCTTTATGTTTCAGATTACATTTTAGGCTTGCTTGATGTGAACGGGAGATCATGAATTACATGTTATTATAAGTTACTGTAAAATAATTTTTATTATTACCAGTGCACAAAAACTTCTTGTTTTATTTTTCCTTCTTGAAGTTTTATTTCCTTTTGTAGGGGGTTTGAGAAGTATTGATCACATGTTGGTTATTTCAATCTTTGTAAAATGGGCCACTCTCATCACTATATAATCTAAACTTTTATACTTCAAAATATTTACATAATCGAATTACGTCTCACAAAATTAGTTGGTATCGACTTATAATTAACCTTGTATAGATTAATCATACAATTGTTACAATAAAGAAGGGTTGTGGTGGAATGGATAGGATCGTTTCACTCTTAATCAGAGCTCTCAATCGGGTTCGAACTCTGAGAATGAAAAAATCATATTAGAAAACGCTTTCTCTTTTAATAGGCCTTACGCTGCATGAATTCAAACTGGGCGGGAATAGCACAATGGAGTTACTTAAAGTAGTATGATTTTGAAACTAGTTTTACTACGAATAAGGAAAGGGAAAGAAGAAAAAAAGGGGGAAATTGCTTGTGGTGAGGTTTGAACCCTGCATAATATAGATGATTTTTTTGAGAGGAAAACACAAAGATTACTTTTCTCTTTTTTTTGTGTGATAGGTAAGGCTTATTGACTACTAGACGACTCGATCTATAAATGGAAGACATGCCCCACAAATGTGGAGATAATAGTATCATTGGGATAAGTAGTTCAAATCCACAGAAGGAAAAAGAATACAGTCAAATTTCTCTAAAACATCATCGTTTGTTCTGAATATTTTTTGAATGTTATAACGAAGTGTTGTTATAACGAATATATATTATAATATAACATAAAAATTTATTCCGAAAAACTTAACTTTTATAAAGTATTGTTATATTGTTATAAAGAAGTCTGACGGTATAACAAACAAATATATATGTATGGTGTGAGAAATATAAAGTTGTTGCAATATTGGTTGGATTCTTGATCTTTTATTTCTTTTATCTCTTGAGTCAAACTAAGTTAAGAAACATAAATAATCTGTAATAAACTACAAATTATAGTGGAAGTTGAGTGACACGTACATTTAAGACGTACTTAATCCTTCGTTTGTTTAACATTTTTTTTTTCTATGCATCAATTTCAATCGGTTGAAAATAATGTCAAATTAGTACAATCATCACCACCTAACAATTTTTCTCTACCTTCTTCCTTCTAGAAAGATATTTGACAAGGATTTAGTTTGGTGGGGCAAAATAATGATGCTTTTCACTTGTGCCAAGTGTGGTTGCTTACTCAAGAAAGAAGGGTCCACTCTTAAAAGTTTACTCTCACTAAATATTTATATCAAATTATATAAATTTATCATTATTAAGTAATAAATTAATATTAAATAATTATAATTTAATAATAACCTATGTTTGTAAAGACATGTATCATATATTATTTCGTTGGTGTAAACACCCTATAGAGATAAATATTTGTCGGGGTCCATCCCCTTCTTTCCATTTATTTGTTTTGATTTTTTGGGTTAAATTGTTCTAGATTCTTTACCAATATTGTTATTTATGGAACTATAATAAATTGAATCTTCTTTATTTCTTACTTGTAGGTACTAATACTAGTATTATTTACATGACTAATAGTTCTAGGTGATGGAGAATAAATACCTTCCGCCACACTTAAATTCTGCTCATTGGAGTTTTTGTTAAATAATGGCTAATTAGTTTTTAAATAAATCAATTAATCCAAATAATCTTATTTTAGTGGATGTCAATCTTCTCATAACGCCATATAAGGCAAGGTGTGTATCATGCCATTCGGAAGCTTTGACTATCAATGGAAGGAATGCATTGGTCAAAGGAGAAAAAGAGAAAGAAAGTTTAGAAATTCTAAAAATGCCAACTAATCCGTCGTAATCAACGTTAATTATGTTCTAAAGCAGCATATATTAATATCAGTGTTGCAAACAGGTGGGAAAACTGATAACTTTTCAAAGTGCATGGCATTGAAATTTTCTGGAAGCCATTATTATTATTATTACTATTATTTGCTTACTGAAGTAGCCAACTTAAAATTATCTTTAAAAAGATGCCATCCAACTTGGACCATTACTATCTAACAAAAAATCTACCCCCCCCCCCCCACCTCCCTCCCAAAAAAAAATATTTGGTCTTGGGCATATTAATTCTTGATTTTGATTTTAATTCATGATACAATGGAAGTCATTTTTCTAGAAAAATAATTATTTCGGGATGTGTTTTTTGGTGTTTGATTGGTAAATAAAAATAAAAGTATTTTCTAAAAGAAATATTAAATATTAGTAATAACATTAGCATATTAGATAGTATTTGATAAAAATTTCGAGTATCAAGCATTGATAATAATATATAAGTATCGTTGGAGCATCACTTTGAATAAAAAATTAAGATAGTCATAAGGAAAATGACTTATATTCATAAGAGAGGGAAATCACTTTTTCCTTTTCTTGGAATTCCTTTTGTTTTGGAAAATATTTCATGGCTACCAAACATCGAAAAATAATGTTTTTAGAAATATGTCGTAAGAAACACACCTATAATTAATTAGCTTGGCAACCTTATTTTGCCCCCAAAAAACAACTAACATATCCAATATATTCTCACATTAGGGTCTGGATTTAAAAATAAAAAAATAAAATTGACCAGTAATGTCTGACTAGTACTTGTTTACTGACTTGTTATCCATTTGGTCAGGACAAGTGAGCTAGTCGTGCTTCTTTGATCATGCAAATATTTGAAAATTCAAAAGTTCCATAGTAGTTGGAATTTTAGTGCGACAAGTGTGATAATACGACCTAAATTTATTTCTCAAATATATGGACATCTCCGATGAATAAGATTGACTGTTTAGTAATGCACATGCAACGTATTCTATATCTAAGCTTAGAATTCAGAGTCAATTACGTTGATTATATTAGGTTTGTGTTTGAACTGGAAACGAGATGCGTTTAGACTGTTAGGTTTATATACGTCTAACGTACCTAATTTTAAGTTTGACGATAAACCTATAGAATCATAGATCGAATTGTACGCTGTATCTAATTTTAGCGAGGAGTGGCGTCTTAGCGACACCACTACTACTTCATCGCTAAGGACCATGGCCGTGTCCATGGCCTACAAAGACGTAGCCTGCACCCGTTACCTTATGCTCGATTATATTGTAAATGTACATTTAATTTGTATCAATTATGTGTAATCAGAGGCGGACCCAGGATTTGAGCATGACAGGGGTACCACTGTATGGTAGTTACTAGCGATAAAATTCGGCGTGCAACTCATTGAAAACTTAATGATTATGATGACTTATCATTTAAGTATTAACAATAAAAGTTTTAAAGAAAAATAAAACACCGAATATATATATATATATATATATATATATATATAGAGAGAGAGAGAGAGAGAGAGAGAGAGAGAGAGAGATTTCTTCGCAAAATGGATGCTATTCGCAAAATGGATGCTATGTGAAGGGAAATTGTTTGATTCAACATGTTTCATACTTTAAAATTCTAGTTTTTAATAAATAAAAAAAAGGGCCAGTGATCAAAAGGGCATTCAAGATAAGGAGTATGGTAATACTAGAAGAACTGAAAAAGAGTCTCAAACTATTAGTTGTCATTGCCGAGTCAGATTGTTGAAAAAAGTTGTCACAAAATGATAATGTATTTTTTCATTTATGGACTGATAAGTTACAATTTGGTGATTTCTATTTTAAGGGATGAATTTGAAAAAGAATAAAATTAATTAGGTTGATTATTATATACTAGTACTAAACTATAATTGAATTCAAAAAAAGAAGAAGATAAAAGTAAAAAATAAAGAAATTTGCTATTAAATATAAATTACATTTTATTCAAAGAACTAAAATATTAATTAAGTTGACTATTATATATTAGTACTAAATTATAATTGATTAAAAAAAAAGGACAAAAGTAAACAATAAAGCAATTTGTTATCAAATATAAATTACATTGTACTCAAAGAATAAAAATAGAAAGGAGGGAAAAAGCTGAAAAGGAATAGAAAAGGTTGAAGGTGAGATTCAAACTTGCATCACTTGCAAGGAATGGAACTTGAATAGCCAATGCAGCCAGTTGTCCAGTCAGTCTCTTTGTGTTTAGGGGGCACATTTAATATATTTAATGGGTCTCATATATGTACAAATATATATATATATATATACAGGATTTTTGCTAAGGCTAACGAGATCCCGTGACCCCTCAACCCATAATGTAGGTCCGCCTCTGTGTGTAATGAGTGTCACACCCCTTTTCTACCCCCAAAAGACATGTGTTATGGATTGTGGGTGAAAGAATTTTTCCAATTAAAGTGACAAATTTGAGTAGGGATTATTTTATTTACAGAGTCGCCACTTAGAATTGATTTTTCGGTGTTCCAAGTCACCATTTATTTGAATCCCTAGTCAAAAAGAAGATTTGACTCTATTTTTATCGGTCCGTGAAAATAAAGTTCGGGTAAGGAATTCTGTTGACCGGGGAGAAGGTGTAAGGCATTCCCCTAGT